>CAUYSK010030910.1:0-34339 GCA_963575035.1 Avahi laniger
TGTCCAATTAATTTCTTTCTATTTTTGGTAGAGACGGGGTCTCGCTCTTGCTCAAGCTGGTCTCGAACTCCTGAGCTCAAACAATCCGCCCGCCTCGGCCTCCCAGAGAGCTAGGATTACAGGCGTGAGCCACCGCGCCCGACCTGTTTTACTTACTTTTTGCCTTTAGCAAATGTAATACATGTTAACACCTTGGCAGCAAAAGCGGACAGGATCAATTGGATACAAGGTGACTGTTCTAAAATCAACAAAATGAAACAGGCATACTCTTGAATTTGTAGGCAACATGTAAGACTAAGAAAATGGAACTTTTGCAGGTGGTTTGGCTGTTAGCTGTGAGCATGCTTGGTGTGTTTAGGCAAGTGGACAGAAGTTCTCTGTGCATACTGTATAACCTTGAAGCCTTGCATCTACTTCTGTCTCCCTACAAATGAAATCTAAAACAGAAAAGCTACTTTTTTGCCCCTTAGTTTTCAAAACAAAAGTAAGACTTATAAATCTGAACTAGACTGCTGCAAAGTGCAGGAGAGGCTCTGGTCCTGGATTTATTTTTTTTAGTGAGGATTTTTTTTTTAATTGTTAGAACTTGAGTGTGACAAATGGTTTTTTAAAAAGTGGTAAGAAAATACAAAATCATTAACCACTTGTGCATATTCTATTTCAAATGGCTGAGAAATTTAAAGCAAATTTGTTAAGGTCTGTAGAAGCTGAGTGTTGATTTCTGTGGTAGATAAAAACTGATGCTGTGTCTGGAGAGTATTTTCCTGTTTTCTTAGATACCCTTTGAATTGGATATGTTTAATGGAGAGGACTTCAGTGGTAAGCTGGTTATTATAATGCCCATTAAAACTTTGTGTTTAGGATATTAGAATCTTGGAATGAATGTAACTGTCTGCCTATAAAAAAAGCTAAAGTCATTTGAAGAAAACTTAACAGGTGCAGGAATATGAGCCATTTGAAAATTTAAAATGCATCTGAGAAAGCCTTCTGGGAGTCAGAGGGTTTTATGGGTTTCTTCTGTCTTGGCTTTAATAATTGAACTTGATGTGGAATGTATGTTTTAGCTGGATGAATGTATGTTTTAGCTGGATGGACTTAAGAGGCTGGTAAAGATCAAGGAATTTTTTATTACAGATTGTCTTTGCATTGCATTTGGTCTGTTTCTATATCCTAAACTAATGATTGAATGAAAAATCTGTGGAACTCATCATTTTTGTGGCTTTTGAGATACAGATGGGGCTCAAAAGATGGGAGTTTTGAAAGACAGGCAGATTTGGGGTCTGGACCAGTCAGCCAAGCCTATTTCTTTCTACTTTGGCCACAGGTGCAGACAGGCTGTTTTACAAAGAGTTAAAGTTCTGCTTTTAAATAGGTGTCTTTCTGTTTCAGTGTTTCTTCCTGGTGCTCTGAAAACCATATGTGGGGAAAATAGTCTGTTCTGTTTAGAGGTTAGGGGTATTGCCTGCCTGAAAGCACCAGTAGTAGTATTTCATTAGTATTTATTTTAAAGCGGGAAGCAGCAGATGAAGAAGCCTTCCCATTTAACAAAAGGGAGCCAAACCAGTGCTTTTTGTTTTAGGAAATGTGCTTCTACCACTCCTTTAGAGCTATGAAAGTTAATTTCACAGCCTCAGGAAAGATGTCGCTTCCCCTAAAGATCAGGTCTAGGAGAGTTGGAAGTTGTCATTTGGTCTGTAACTTAAACTGATAAAAAGACTCCTTGAGTGTTTACTATGTGCCAGACACATTAATAGTCATCACTGCTGCCATTTGACTACATCCTGTGTCAGACCCTGTGCCTTTTGACACTTCAGATATCTTCCTCAATCCTCAGAATAACCCCAAGAGGTAGGTACTGTTTTCATTTTTCATGTTTTACAGATGAGAAACTTGAGGCTTAGGGCCCAGTCTCATGCCAAGTAAGTTGCAGAGCTGAGAGATAAGTTCAGTCTGTCCGACTTAGGCTTTGACTCTGAACTACTAAACTGTACATTATAGAAGTGATAATTTCCTGGACCATCTGGCAAGGAGGGTAGTCTTATATGATCATGGAAGCTGGCTCAGAGAAGATAAGTAATTTACTGTCATAAGGCTTATGTTGAAACCAGAATTCAAACCTGGATCAGTTTGAAGTGAAAGCTTATGTTCTTTCCACTGAGTGTATCATATGACCTTCTAGAGTACCTTACTGTAATATCTGATTTACAAAGCTCTTTTTATTTCTTGTGTTGGCTACCCTCTGCTTATGGAGGGGAGTTGTTTAAAAAGTTTATTTTTGACGTGCTTGTGTGGAACTCAGTACATTGTATGTTCATTGCACCTGGTTGTGGCTCTGAGGCTGTCTGACCAGAGCCCACTGGTACAGTTAATATATTTTACCTCCTTAAGCTGGTGATACCAACCTGGGCTCCAATATCTGCACTGAGTTCCAAGGGAAGAAGAGAAGCAGATATGTTTCTAGTTGTTTCCAGATTCCATGTGTTCCTTTACAGATGTTGTCTTTCTCCATGTAGTTAACTATAAAGTATGGGATTGTGATTAAGTACAGAGCCTCTGAGGTCAGACCTGGTTTCCCACCCACTCTCTGCTAGGTGACTTGAGTGAGACTCTCAAATCTTTCTAAGGCTCAGTTTCCTCATCTGTAAAATGGATGGGTGTCCTCATGGGTTATTGTGGAGCTTGAATGAAACACAGGCCTTAGGTGTTTAGGATGGTATCTGAACATGGTAGGTGTTGAGGAAATGATGGTGGTAACTTCTCTGTCGTCCGTCTCTTATGTTACTAAAGCTTTTTGTAGACGTAAATGCTTTTTGGAGAGACTGTGGTACAAGACTCAAAATTGCATATAAGGTAAGGTTTGGGATTCCCTTTATTTTGTAGGTGCATGTAAATCAATAATTGTCTTGTAATTTAAATACTGTATCCTTAAATTCTATGTCACAATTTTATTTTATTTATTTATTTTTTTGAGACAGAGTCTCACTTGTTGCCCTGGCTAGAGTGAGTGCTGTGGCGTCAGCCTAGCTCACAGCAACCTCAGACTCCTGGGCTCAAGCAATCCTTCTGCTTCAGCCTCCCAAGTAGCTGGGACTACAGGCATGCGCCACCATGCCCAGCTAATTTTTTCTATATATTTTTAGCTGTCCAATTAATTTCTTTCTATTTTTGGTAGAGACGGAGGTCTCGCTCTTGCTCAGGCTGGTCTCGAACTCCTGACCTTGAGCGATCCACCTGCCTCGGCCTCCCAGAGAGCTAGGATTACAGGCGTGAGCCACCGCGCCCGGCCTGTCACAATTTTTTATATACTTTAAAACCTTGACTTTAATTGGAAATACATTTGGTTGTATCGATTGAGTAAACATTTTAATGAATGACTTTGATATTAAATTAACAACTTTCATGAGCCTTTTAAGTTTTCATTGAACTTTAAGATAATATACTTTTTCTTTTCATTTCTCAGATGGAGAAACTGAGGTACGAAGTGTAGGGATAGGCTTTGCCTAAGGGCTATTCACTAAAGCATGAGTGGGCATACTTTTTTGGTAAACAGCTAAATATAGATTGAGCATCCCTATTCTGAAAATCTGTAATCCAGAATGCTCCAATATTCAAAATTTTTGATTACTAACATGATGCCACAAGTGGAAGATTCCACGCATAAGTATTTAACATAAACTTTGTTTCATGCACAAAATTATTAAAATATTGTATAAAATTGCCTTCAGGCTGTGTATAAGGTGTATATGGAACATAAATGAATTTCATGTTCGTTTTTTCATGGGATTCATCCTCAGTCCTCTTTTCACATAACGCATCCTTTGCTGTAAAATGATTCATACAGTTGAGTTGTTTCCCACACTCCAGGTTAGTATAGCTGCCTGCCTTCCAATCATCTCTCCAGAAATACCCTAAAACTTTACATGTCTAACACTGATTTCAGTACTATATCCTCCAAACTCAGACTACAATCTGGGGTTTTTTTGTGCGTGTTCACTCTGCTGTTGCCCAAGTGGGAAACCTGTGTGTCTTAACTCCTCCCTCATCCTGTTTATTCTGCCCTCTCTACTCTTACCCCCTTCTCTACAGCTCTGCCATCACTTTTTGATTCAGGCCCTCCGGATCTTACCTGGACTGTTGCAAATAATCTCACGACTTTGCTCCCTGCATCTAGCTGTCTCCTTCCAGTCTGCCTTTCATTTTGCTGCCAGAGTGATCCTGTTTTTAGTACATCTGATGATGCTACTTCCTGCTTAAAACCCCTTGGTTGCTCTTGAGTGCCTGTGGCTTAAAGCCTAACCTTGGTATAAAAGTCAGTTTGATGGAGAGGCTGATAGAAAGGTCAGCCTTGGTAGAAAAGTCAATTTGACAGGTAGGGTCTTTCTGCCCTACATCCAAGATACATACAGTGCTGTGTTTCCCCCAACTCCCAAATACTGTGCTAGCTTTCTCAAGGGACAGTCCCTAACTGTTCCACAGAGTCCTTTTCTCTTCCGACTTCTCTTCTACTTATTCTTCGGTATCCACTTCAGGCCTGGCATCTTCCTCAAAGCCTTCTTTGAAACCCCTCCCACCACCCATATTTGTTTAGACACTTCTGTCTTCTCTGTGCTTTAATCACACCCTTTGGTTTCTCCTCAGATAAGCAGTTACCACTTTATGTAATCAGCTGTTGGCTTGTGGCTCCAACTCCCATCGCTTTCAAGCTGTTTGCCCCGTAGAGGCAAGATCCTGAATCTCTCTCTCTCTCTCTCTCTCTCTCTCTCTTTTTTCTGGGGGGGAGGGTGCTAAAATAGGAAGGCATAGATTCTGTATCTTATGTCTTTATTCCTAGCTCCCAGAACCGTACCTTGTGCATTTGGACTTGGGCATTGTGAAGAATGGGGGAGGATGGTAAATATTTATTAATAATGAGGTGGGGCCACATGTACATCTTTTCTTTTTTTGAAGCATTCTTATTTCTGTTCTTCCAGGGCAATCAGAAGCAAAAGGAAAAGATCCTGGTAAAAAGAATGCTCAGGCCGGGCGCGGTGGCTCACACCTGTAATCCTAGCACTCTGGGAGGCCGAGGCAGATGGATCGCTCAAGGTCAGGAGTTCGAGACCAGCCTGAGCAAGAGTGAGACCCCATCTCTACCAAAAAAAAATAGAAAGAAATGATCTGGACAACTAAAAAATATATATATATATATATATATATATATACACACACACACACACAAAAAAAAAATTAGCCGGGCATGGTTGTGCATGCCTGTAGTCCCAGCTACTCGGGAGGCTGAGGCAGAAGGATTGCTTGAGCCCAGGAGTTTGGGATTACCATGAGGTAGGCTGATGCCACGGCAACAAAGCGAGACTCTGTCTCAAAAGAAAAAAAAAGAATGCTCAGTGAACCAGCCTAGGACTCAGAGCTGTCCCCCCCGCCGCCCCCCCGTTTTTTGAGACAGAGTCTTGCTCTGCTGCCCAGGTGCAGTGGCTTCATCATAGCTCACTGCAGCCTCAAACTCCTGGGCTCAAGCGATCCTCCTACCTCAGCCTCCTGAGTAGCTGGGACTACAGGTGCATGCCACCACACCCCCAGCTAATTTTTCTATTTTTTGTAGAGACCAAGTCTTGCTCTTGCTCAGGCTGGTCTCAAACTCAGGAGCTCAAGTGATCCTCCTGCCTCAGCCTCCCAGCGTACCAGGATTAAAGGTGTGAGCCACTGTACTGGGCAGGGCTATCCCTTTGTATGTCCTGGCAGCTCTCTCCCTGGAGTAGTGTGGTTCTTTGGGATGGAGATCAGAAACTGGTGCTTCATCAAAGTCTACATGTCTGATGAATACCTACCCCTTCCTCTCCGTTATCAGTGGGGTAGGATGTGTCTTTACCCTGGTGATTTTTGTACACATGTTTTTCTTCTTTCCATTTCTAGTCATTTTTCCCACCTGCCATTTTCTCCCTGCTCCTTGTCTTTTATATTTCTTCATGATCTTTCTTCATGTGTCGTCTTATTTCCTTTTCTCTGAGAGAGAAATGAGGTTTGAATGATGGTGTGTCTCATTTTAGAACTCCGAATACATTTATATTTTCTAGTAGAAACACTGATATAGATGAAGATTAATATTACAAAGTAATAGTGCACTTCAGGGACAAGTGAGTTAAATTGGCTTTTATTCCTGAGAAGTTACATTGACTAAGCAACAGACTTAAGAACTTTTGAAACAAATTTTTTTTTTTTTTTTGCATTGAAGTCTTGTAGTGTTGTCCAGGCTGGTCACAAACTCCTGGGCTCAAGCAGTACCTCCCACTCCAGCTTCCCAAGTAGCTGGGATTACAGGTGCTCACCACCGGACCTGGCTCGAAATAAAACTTAAGTCTCTTAAGGACTCATGGATCTGACCTGGCGTAGGGAACATCATCCTATACCTCTTGCCATACCCTCTTCCTGTCACCACCATTCTTACCTTTACAGATAGAAACTCTGGAGCTCTATCAAGGCAGCTTTCTTGGGAGTAATTCTAGATTGGCCCCTGGAAAGCAGGTTGGAAAATTGAAAGGTGGTGCTCATTTGTGTTTCTCTGCAGCTAAATCAGAAGTGTTCAAAACAGTTATTTGCTGTCATATTTAGAAGTACACTTTGCTGGTTTTGAACTTGAGCCTATGCATATAGTTAGCTGGAGCCTTTAAAGAAGAAACCTTTTTATTCTTAAGTGACTGCTTAGTAATCTACATAACAAATGAACCACTTGCTTCAGAGATGTAAAATGGGCATCTTATAAATGAATAGTTTTTGAAACTCAAGTTGTTAAGACAAAGTTCATCTTTTCACAGTAGGGTTTCTCCAGAAAACCCTCTTTACTCTATTGAAATGCAGCTAGTTTGAATTAGGAAAGCATTTTCCAATAATAGGCCTGTGCAATTAGCCTTTACCATAATGGAATGAATGCTGGAATTTTTTTGTGCATTATCGTCATCAGTTGGTGTTAGTCCCAAACCAGATAATAGCTAGAAACCTTGATTGAGAGACACAAAGGTTTCTATCTTATTCATAGACATTGCTTTAGTTCTTGAAACTAATAAAACATTAGGCTCTTAAATCTTAAACTTTTTTGATAATCTGATAAGATTAAGACAAGGTGCTTCAGAACTATGTCATTATTTTGAGTTAGAAGAAAATGTCATGGGACTCTTTATTTAGTGCCCTATTCAAGCCAGACCTTGTATAGAAATGACACAGTGGTGTGCTGGTGATTATTGAACAGCCGCCCTCTGGGGAATAAAACCCTAGTTTGTAGTGTTTGCTGATTTTTTACGTATAAATACTCCACCATGGCTGGTTTCAGGCTACCAATGTGATGTTACTTGAAGTTGGGCAAGAGATGCATATAATAAGCTGGCTAGAATTAACCTTAGCTGTCAGATGCTCAAGATTTTACAGCCTGTTTTTAAGCCTGTATTTTTAATGATCAGCTTATGCTTGTTTTTACGTTTGTCTTTTGATTTTTAAAAATTGGTCTTACTGAGGTATAACTTACAGACAATAAAATTCAGCAATTTCAAGTGTACACATTTGAGTTTTGGTGGATGTACACTCCACCACAATCAGTGATATCCCATAACCCCCTAATATATACAGTTGCCAGATTAATTTTTCTGAAATCTTGTTTTATATCCATCATCTGTACATTAAACATTTGCTGGAGATACACCATTCATAAGATAAAGCACAAAATTCTGTGGACTGGCCCTCTACCGTCTTTTTGTCTACTTCTCTGGCCTTACGTAGCACAGCTTGGCTACACGAACCTCTTATTCCAGTAAAACTGATCAGCTGATTTCAGGCACATTTCCTGCATCTGCCTTTGCTCATGTCTCTACCCTGTCTGCAATATTCCTGTCACTTCACATTCTTTCTTTATATGTTCTTTTTATATATATTTTTTTTCTTTTTTTTTTGAAACAGTTTTGCTCTGTTGCACAGGCTAGCATGCAGTGGGTGTCGTCATAGCTCACTGCAACCTTAAACTCTTGGGCTCAGGCTATCCTCCTGCTTCAGCCTCCCAAGTAGCTGGGACTGCAGGCATGTACCACTACACCCAGCTAATTTTTTTTCTATTTTTAGTAGAATTGGGTCTCGCTCTTGTTCAGGCTGGTCTCAGCTCCTGACCTCAAGTGATCCTTCCACCTCAGCCCCCCAGAGTGCTAGGATTATAGCCATGAGCCACCGCGCCTGGCCCTAACATTCTTTCTTGTCTTGACTGCCTTGCCTTAAAAGTCTAGCTCAAGCCCCATTTTCTTACGGTCCAGTCTTCAGTGATTACTCCTTCACCTGATCTATCATACCACTTGTTTGGCACTTATTTAACTTTGCAACTTGTATTAAAATCCCAGGTTTTTAAAAAATTTTTTTTTATTTTTTGGGAGTTGTTTGGTCTTTCCAACAAAGTTGTAAACCATGGTAGCGTAGGAAATGTACAACTCAATTTTTAGTGCTTTGTTTAAAAAACAACAAAAAGACTTAATAAATGGCTTTTGGTGAAAATAAACCTTTAAACAGCTCTTGTAACTCAGTGAGTCGCAAACTCAGTGGCCCTACATGGGGGAATAGTGCTGTGCGATGTCATAGGTCTCCTAGATACTGAAAGTTTCGTCTGTCCCAGAATGTAAATGTGTAGTAATGTCTTTCAAAAACTAGTGCTAATCAATAAAAGGCACACTGAAGATTTTATCTCTGTCTCGAAAATTCATCCAAAGGTAGTTAGCATCATGGACTTTGGACTTTTGGCAGGGATTAAACATTTAAAGTAGGTTCCAAAAGAAAATGCTTTTTCTTTCAACCAGCTTTATTGCATTCTTTGAAGTACCGGGAAGAAATCAGAAGGGTGTATCTCATTGGTTTCCTTCCTGTCCCAGGAAGCCATATTATGATATTCTGAAAGAACTTTTGTCTTTTTCAGTAACTTTACTATAAGCAAATTTTTTTTTCCTTCGTAAAACTTGTATTTTCTCTTCCTTCAGAGTAGAGGAGGAGAAAGAAAAACTTGTATTTTCTCTGTAAAAAACTGCAGATGTATTTGTTGAAAGCTGACATTGAATGATAACTTAACAAATACTTAAAATAATTCTGGATGCCTATTTCTCAGCCTACCTTGGAGGTTCCTTTTCTTCCATCCTTTAAATATTGGGTTTACTCAGTGTTCCACAGTTCATCCTTATGTCTTGGTAGTTGACACTCTTTTCTTGTCTAATTTCATCTATTAATATTATTGCCTGAATGTGTATTTCCAGAATTAAAATTTCGTGTCTGTTGAGCTCCTGTCTTGGATGGCCAAATGCCTGCCGGACATCTTCACTTAGCTGCTCTTCAGAGACCTCAGATTCACCATGTCCTAAATGGGACCTCTCTCTAGAAGTCTTATGCCTCCTCTTATTCCTTGATTCCTGAGTGGTATTACTGTTGCCAAGTAACTCAAGCCAAAGACCTTGGAATCATCCTTGGCTTGTCCCTCTTCCCTCTACTTCTGTATCTGTCATGTCTACCTCAAACATTTTTTAAAAATCCTTTTAGCCTGGCATGGTGGCTGATACTTGTAATCCTAGCAACTCAGGAGGCTGAGGCAGGAGGATTGCTTGAGCCCAGGAGTTTGAGGCTACAGTGAGCTATGATGACGCCGCTGAGCTCCAGCCTGGGTGACAGAGCAAGACCCTGTCCTTTAAATCCTTTTGGACCGGGCGTGGTGGCTCACGCCTGTAATCCTAGCATACTCTGGGAGGCCAAGGCGGTAGGATCGCTTGAGTTCAAGAGTTCAAGACCAGCCTGAGCAAGAGCAAAGACCTCATCTCTACTAAAAAAAAAAAAAAAAATCCTTTTTTTCCTCTTTGTTTAATTTCAGACTAACCTTATCCTTTGTTGGGAGCAGGGGGCTCCCCTCTGCTCTGAGTATTTAATTTGTGAACTAAGAGCAGATCTGTTACCTTTTCCTCAGATTAACCAAGGTCCTAAGTCCGAAATATAAAACTGGAAAGCTAGTGTATAATTTTCAGTGTGTACCAGTGTGTTCTCTCCCTATAGGTAGACATAGCTAGGAGCCCATACCATAACTGGAAGGTTTTTGAGAAGGAATCAGAACAAAAGCAATGAGTAGAATCCATTATATAATGGTCTGGCATAATCTGATGATGCTGCCATCTCATAGTAGATCTGTTGTGACCAGAAAATTAATGTCTATGAGCAAGGGCTTTTTTTTTTTTTTTCTCTCCTACCCAGTTTCTTCAGTGGCCCCTGCCTATTGTTCTCTTTTTAATTCTTCTTACATGCTTGCAGAGTTAACCCTTTCTGTCAGCTACCTTGTTCTATACATGTATGAATACATTCAGTCTGGCTATACTTGAATCTCGCTTCATGGAAAACCAAGTTTTCTCTTTGAGATGGCTTGTACCCCTCTCCTCAGTCATTGTGTGTTGATCTCAAGTTGAACTCTGAGGGAATCATTTCATTTCATGTGCTTGGACAAAACTTCATTGTAGCTACCATGTAAGGATAAAATGCTTAATCTCCCCTTGTATTTAGCCAGCATCACCACCTCCTGAAAATACTCTTTCCTCAGTTAGGATAGAAGCACCTTCAGTGTACCTCCTTACCACCTCTGGGTAACCCTTTTATCACTTTGATCTTCCTGTTCAGTAATTGATTGATTGTTTCTTTACTAAACTTTGGGTGATCTGAGAACAGATTCTCTTATTTTCAGATCCCACTGTTTAGTGTATTCCCTGGCACCCATTCTTGCTATTTTGTATGTGTGTGTGTGTGTGTGAGAGAGAGAGAGACAGACAGACAGACAGGGTCTTACTCTGTTATCCAGGCTGGAGTGCAGTAACATAGTCACAGCTCATTGCAGCCTCAAACACCTGCGCTCAAGTGATCCTCCTGCCTCAGCCTCCTGCGTAGCTAGTATTACAGGCATGGGCTACCATGCCTGGCCAATTTGTTAAATTTTTTTTGTGTTGGGGGGGTGTCTTACTACATTGCCCAGGCTGGTCTCGAACTCTTGGCCTCAAGCAGTCCTCCCACTTTAGCCTCCCAAAGTGCTGGCATTACAGGTGTGAGCCATCATGCCCAGCTACCACTATCCATTTAACCAGCTTTTCTTGAGCACTTGGCTAGGTGTCAAAAACAAAATAATGAGTCAGATACGTTTCTTGCCCTCTTGGAACTTGAATTTTGTTGGAGGTGAGGGAGGATGTAAACAGACAATATAGTACTCATGGTAAGACCCACAAGGAAATAGATAATAGACTGAGGCAGAGAATAATTGGGAGGTCTGTTGGGGTGTGTACTTCAGGTGATCAGAAACGTCTCTGAGGAAGTGGCATTCAAGACATGGCGTGAAGGATAAGAAGAAGCAAGCTGTCTATAGAAACAAGGAAGTCAGGGTGGGGCAGAAGAAATAGCCATTGCAAAGGCCCTGGGGAGGAACAGAGCTTGTCTTTCAGGAAATGAAAGAAGACCAGTGCGGCTGGAAAGGCAGAGAGGAAGAATGTGGCAGGCCCTGTGTGCTCAGATGAGTGGAATTAGACAACTATTGATGCAGTGATTCACATAGGCTAAGATTTGTTTGGAACTAGTACCGTTAGAACTTGCGATTCTGAATGTTCGTTTTGTACATTCTTTTTTATTAGAATGTTAATATTCACAAATAATGATTGAAAGAAAACCTAGAATTTCAGTCTCTGTGTGAAATGTATCTTACAATTGCAGATACTTGGGACATTCCTTTCCTTGCCTGAATTTCTATCCCTAGGGAGCCTAGAGTATAGCCATGTTGAGAAATTTCTGCATCATACTGAGAATTTTTAATCTTACTAACCATTGTTATTTTCTACTGGTTGATCTGTGTTAGCACAACTGTTGAGATAAGTACTATTAATTTAATGGCCATCTTCATCTGAAAACCAATTCAGAATAAGCACAGCTGAGTCATTTAAGCTTGTATGAATATAGTTTTTAGATTCTGTTGATTGATGTTTTAAGCTATTTATATTTTTTGTAAATGTGAGGCTTCTCTCCTTCCCTGTGCTGCACTAGGTTTTATGTGCATTACTGAGGTTAATGGGAAGTAGAATACAGAACAGAGAGCCGCAATGAACAGAACAGGGAGCTCTTACCAGCAGTCTGACCTTGGACACTGTCGCAACCTGGCGGTGTCTTCATCTTGTAGTGGAAAAAATATTTACATGATAGGATTGTTGGAAATTAAATGAAGTAACCTGTAAGACACTAACATATCTTGGTTGAGGCTTGATAAATATTTGGCAGCTGTTAATCTTCAGCTATGTTGTTGGATAAATGATTGTCTCCACTTTTGTAAATGGATTGGGGGAGCAAGGCTTAAAGAACATTTCACCTGCCTTAGGCTGGTGCTTCTCAGTCAATGGGGAATCTTTTTAAAATGCAGATTCTGATTCAGTTAGTCTGAAACTGGGGTCTAGTTTCTGCATTTCTAATAAGTTCCTTGAGTAGGTAGACCCTGGGCTGCTTACCTAGGAAATGGTGGAGGTGGGCCTCACACTCTGGTATGTCCTACTCCTTCCCTGTCCCATGGAACCTCCCTGACTCTCACCAGTGGAACAAGGATTTTATTTCAGAGACCTGTGAGTTATTTAATAATACCTTAGAGTAGTAAGAATCTGAAGTTGTATTTTATTCATTCATCTAGTGTTTACTTAGAACTTTTTATGTGCTCAATTCTGTTTTTTTTTTTTTTTTTAGACAGAGTCTTGTTCTGTTGCTCAGGCTAGAGTGCCATGGTCAGTCTAGCTCACAACAACCTCAATTTCCTGGGCTTGAGTGATCCTTCTGCCTCAGCCTCCCAAGTAGCTGGGACTATAGGCATGCACCACCATGCCCGGCTAATTTTTTCTATGTATTTTTAGTTGTCTGGCCAGTTTCTTTCTATTTTTAGTAGAGACGAGGTCTTGCTCTTGCTCACGCTGGTCTTGAACTCCTTGAGCTCAAACGATCCACCCACCTCAGCCTCCCAGAGTGCTAGGATTACAGGCGTGAGCCACTGCACCCGGCCTCAATTCTGTTTTTAAAGATCTACTTTGAAAGAAGTCAGACTAGATAAAAATGGGTGAATGTTACTTAATGTTGTCTATTGGACAATTATTTGATATCTTATCACCATAAACTTAAATGCCCCATACTCTTCTTCTCTCTCTCCTACCCTAAACTTGCTCCTGCCTTTTCTGTTTTTGCTAGAACAGTGTCATCATCTCTACCTCATATACCTGATTATAAACGTCAGACATTCTTGAGTCCTCCTTCTCCCTCACATACAATTAGTCATCTAGTTCTTTCAGTTCTTAGAAATCTCATTGAAATGTGGCTTCCTCTCCAGCTCTCACCTTTCTGTGCATCAGCCCCCACCAGCCCCTCCAGTATCGCCCCGTGGTGCCGCACAGTCTCACTGCAGTTCATCTTCCTAACCTCAGCAAGTCTGAGTGTGCCGCATGGTCTCCATAAGCTCTGTGGTCTTGACAGAGACAGCATAGATAGAGTGGTTAAGAGCCAGACTTGAACTAGACTCTCTGGGTTCCAGTCCTCACTCTATGACTCTGGCTGTGTGGGCCTGGGCAGGCTACTTCACCTGTCCTTGCAATAATGACTCCTAGGGCTGTTGTGAGGGTTATGAGCCAGTACAAAAGGCTTGGAACAGCGCTCAGCACGTTGTAAGTGCTAAGGGCTATCTGTTTCTTAGTATTTGAGACTGAAAAAAGGAGGTAGCAATTCAGAATTAGGAAGGGGCTGCACCAGCAGGGAAGTTGGGCCAAATGCCATCTTTGGGACAAGTTACAGGTTAATAATCCCCTCATTAGCAACTACTGACATCAATATAACAAGGACCTAAATATATTAAAGGTAAAAAGGTTACTTATGTACCTAACTCTTCTCAAGATTGAGGAGTATATTAATAATTTCAGCTTTGTAGGTTACTGACTGAGGTAGATTAGACCAATAAATGTACCCTGTTAAATCCGAGGGTACTGTTTTTGGAGTAGTAAAGATAATAGCAAATGCTGAGCCTTTCCTTGATTCTGTGATAAGTTGCTATTACTCCCTTTTTACATTGAGGAAGCCAAGGCGCAGAGAGGTTAAATGACTTGCTCAAGACCACGTGGCAAGTAAATGGTCAAGCCGAAATTCAAACTCATGAGCCCCTTCTCCGATCACTCGAATTCAGGACTGACTTTATTGGGAGAACTCAATTCTTAGAAAAGAGCCCTCTTCCTTTGGGGAAGGAGAGCCCCGAAACTGGGTAATTTTGTGAAATTGAGAGGCGGAGAGGTCGTCGTTATTAGGGGTTTGCTGTCCTCTGTCAGTCTCCAACGTGTGACTCTTTAGTCCTGGATTTTTATGGTCTAGGTAAGGCTGTCGTTGAGTACTTTGTTTCTTTGAACGTAACGTTAGTGGTTCCTTTTTAACGGTAAAATGAATTCTTAATTATTCTTGGGCAGACTGCGGTTAGATATTGGTCCCTGTCTGGATTCCTCTGTTAACTGGCGTGTTTGTGGGTCGCCTTCCTTTGCCACCTAGCCAGTATGGCTGGGAATGCTACTACCTGATCAAGTCAAAGGGTGAGAAAAGTACATTTGCTAAGTAAAACACTCAGATACAAATATTCATCTTGAAGTGTTTAAACATGCTGAGACAATTCTGTCAGAGTTGAGGGACAAATTAAGGATAAATACCTGATTTCTCATTAACCTTGTGTTTTTTTTTTGGTTTTTTTTTTTTTGAGACAGAGTCTCACTGTTGCCTAGGGTGAGTGCCATGGCATCAGCCTAGCTCACAGCAACCTCAAACTCCTGGGCTCAAGCAATCCTACTGTCTCAGCCTCCCGAGTAGCTGGGACTACAGGCATGAGCCACCATGCCCGACTAATTTTTTCTATATATATTTTTAGCTGTCTAATTAATTTCTTTCTATTTTTGGTAGAGACGGGGTCTCGCTGTTGCTCAGGCTGGTCTCGAACTCCTGAGCTCAGAACGATCCTCCCGCCTCGGCCTCCCAAAATGCTAGGATTATAGGCGTGAGCCACCGCGCTCGGCCCTAGCCTTGTGTTTTGAGGCAGTGATTATTTCCTTGGGAAAAAAATACTGAAAAGGAAAAAAAATCATGTAATATATAGCTCAGAAGTGAATAATATTACGTGGTCATTATATAATCTCTAGATATTAATTTGACCAACAATGATAATATGACTATTTCATGGATAGGGAGAGGGAATATGGGAGTGAGGTAAAAATCCTGTTATTACAATGTGAGAAACTCATTTGTTAATATTCAAGACTAGAAAATCAAATAGTGTATAAGAATGTTATATATTGAATTATCTTCCATATTTTGAATTGTCTTCTATGAAATATCTTGTTTAATTAAGGGTAAACTCTATGGCTTTTAGTAAATTGGAGTGTAACATTTCTTAAAATATTGAATATCTGTCGTTGAGGGACTTAAATCCATGTAATTCTTTTATGAGAACTCATTATTTTGTATACTGTAATAGTATAGTAGTTTGGAATAAGGAGCCATTTAAAATATCTGGTCTATCTAAGAAACAAACTAACCTCACATCCTCTTTGGGGTATAGATTTAGAAGTACAAATACTTTTTTTTTTTTTTTTTTTTTTTTTTTGAGACAGAGTCTAAATTTGTTGCCCTGGCTAGAGTGAGTTCCGTGGTGTCAGCCTAGCTCACAGCAACCTCAGACTCCTGGGCTCAATCGATCCTCCTGCCTCAGCCTTCCCGAGTAGCTGGGACTACAGGCACACGCCACCATGCCCGGCTAATTTTTTCTATATATTTTTAGCTGTCCAATTAATTTCTTTCATTTTTAGTAGAGACGGGGTCTCGCTCTTGCTGAGGCTGGTCTCTAACTCCTGAGCTCAAACAATCCGCCCACCTCGGCCTCCCAGAGTGCTAGGATTACAGGCGTGAGCCACTGCGCCCGGCCCAAATACTTTTAAGTATGTAGAAATGCAGGTAACAAAATTATTCCTTGTCGTTTGGTTAAGTGATGCCATGTCAGACTAAACTTTCCATGTTTTTAGCTTTTTCTGTTCAGGTTCTGGAGGTAGGAGCTAGCCTGAACAGAAAGTGAGGTTAAGTGACATTTAATTGATTAGTCTTGTCTTTGAGGGACTTAATAAAAGGTACTTTTTATCTTAGTGCATTTTTGTTCATGATCCTGAATTACATGCAAGTGTTGTGTTAGCAAAGCAAGAAGGAAGGTCCTCAGAGTGAATCCTTGTGAGGGACATGCATTTCCCGTGGGGGACCTAGTCAGGGCTGTGGGTGGATGGTGAACAGCACTGGGCAAGCCATTTGAGGTGCACATGGCAATGGGGGTCGTGTTTAAGGGTGAACTCTGTTTCACTTTAAAAGCGTTAGTACCAATATTGGTGAGAGTATGAGGAAAACAGGTATGCTCATGTTATGGTAGTTAGAAGGTAACTGGATGCAACCTTTTTGAAGGATATTTAGGCACTACATATCAAAACTAGATATATATCCCTTTTGAATCAGAAGTTCCACTTCAGAAATTGCAACCAGGTACTTGAA
This sequence comes from Avahi laniger, assembly GCA_963575035.1. NCBI lineage: Eukaryota > Metazoa > Chordata > Mammalia > Primates > Indriidae > Avahi > Avahi laniger. The sequence continues at coordinate 16,603 of CAUYSK010030910.1, forward strand.
AAAATATACCAAGAGACATGTACTAGGGTGTTCATCGTAACATTATAATAGCAAAAAAACGTGACGACAGCCTGCTTGTTCACTAATGGATGCTTAAATTATGGTATATTGATATTATAAAATCAATAATTTTTAATAAATTAAAAATTTATTTTAAAAAGCTTAGATGTATCTGTCCTCATAAAGATGTCCTCTATATATTGCATGGACAGAGGTATTTACAGAACAGTTTGTACTTGTATGTCTGTGTGTATGTGATGACATCAATGCGTGTGTATGTATATAAATATTTCCATGCAAAGTACATAAGCATTGGTAGTATCTGGATAGTGGGACTAGGATTGGGGGATACAAAGGCTGGTTTAAGTCCCACATATTTTAAAAGACAACAAAAAAGGCCTAAACTCAGCACTTGATCTGATGAGGTTATTTAGTTGTATTAAAAGGTACTCTCTCAAATTGTTCAAAGGGGACTCTCAGCTTACTCTGCCCTTTTGATTGCAGCACCAACATGCCTCACTTGGTGGCACCTGAGCTTATTGGTTCTCCTTGTCCCCATGGTACAGACACGATAGAGGGAAACCCAATAGTTTTGTCACCTTTTCAATGTCAAATTTTCTTGCCATATATACACCCACTGTTGTATATGTGACTAGGTTTGTTTTCTCTTGTTTTACTAAATAACTGATTTTTTTCACATTGTTGAATTATTCAGGGAGCACTCCTTATGAGAAACCTGGTTTTTCATTTCCTTCCCGTACCTCATAACAATACAACCTTTATTTGCTTACATTTATGCATATTTAAATCTGAAACTTCTACTGATATTATTAGATTAACTTCCATACCACTAATTTATCACTTCCATATCTCTTAATTGTACCTGTCAGGCCGTTTCTTACTATGTGTTAATCATTTTACTGGTCTTGAGCTAGCAGTCTTACTGGCATGGTACGCCGGCTTTCCCTCTTGAGCTCTATCACCTGTTACTTGTATGATGCTGAAAATAGCTCTAACTGCTCTTGTATCACGTTGCACACCTAGTTACACTACTTTTACCTCCCTTCTCTTGATTTTCCAGGGTTTTCTGCCTATTTAATCATACTGTGGTGATTTTCTTATGGTATTTTCTTTAAAAGCAATTTTTCCACTTAAAATTTTCATTTGCTTATTTTCACTATGGACTTTGTTTGTTTATTTATTTATTAATTAGACAGAGTCTCACTCTGTTGCCCGGACTAGAGCGTGGTGGAGTCAGCCTAGCTCCCAGCAACCTCAAACTCCTAGGCTCAAGCAATCCTACTGCCTCAGCCTCCCAAGTAGCTGGGACTACGGGCATGCACCACCATGCCCGGTTAATTTTTTCTGCATATATTTTTAGTCATCCAGCTAATGTCTTTCTATTTTTTTAGTAGAGATGGGATCTCACTCTTGCTCAGGCTGGTCTTGAACTCCTGACCTTGAGTGATCCTCCCGCCTCAGCCTCCCAGGGTGCTAGGATTGCAGGCGTGAGCCACCATGCCCAGCCTCACTATGGACTTGAAAAAAAACCAGCATTCCAGTTTCTGTTGAAAGTTTTCATCTCAGGTCTTTGTAATTATTCATACAGATCATAAATACAGGCAGCTTATAATACCTATTTGAACATGTCAAATAAGGTATTTGCCTATTAACTACTCTTTCATATAGTTTTTTTTTTCTGAGACAGAGTCTCACTTTGTTGCCCTGGCTAGAGTGAGTGCCGTGGCGTCAGCCTAGCTCACAGCAACCTCAGACTCCTGGGCTTAAGCAATCCTCCTGCCTCAGCCTCCCGAGTAGCTGGGACTACAGGCATGTGCCACCATGCCTGGCTAATTTTTCTATATATGTATTTTTAGTTGTCCAGATAATTTCTTTCTATTTTTAGTAGAGACAGGATCTCGCTCTTGCTCAGGCTGGTCTCGAACTCCTGACCTTGAGCAATCCACCCACCTTGGCCTTCCAGAGTGCTAGGATTACAGACGTGAGCCACTGCGCCCGGCCATAAATAGATCTTTGACAATGAGTGTCACCTTTCCATAGAAGTAGAATGTAGTCGGATATATACCATCTTGGGAAAAAAGTAAAATTTAAAAAATGAGATAAGAAATGAAACAAAAGTGAACAGTATTTTTATTAGGAATTTTTAAAAATGTACTCAAAATTAAAGAGTAGTATAATGAATCCCCATTACCCAATTTATAATTAGCAGTTTTTTCTTGTATGCCCATTTTTCTTTCTTCCTTCTGAAATATTTCAGGGCAAATCCCAGACATTGTCATATAACTCCTACACATATTAGCATGGCCTTCTTAAAAATATTGATGTTTTCTTAAATAACCATGATGCCATTATCACACTTAAGAAAATAAGCAGGCCAGGCGCGGTGGCTCACGCCTGTAATCCTAGCTCTCTGGGAGGCCAAGGCAGGCCGATTGTTTGAGCTCAAGAGTTCGAAACCAGCCTGAGCAAGAGTGAGACCCCGTCTCTACTAAAATTAGAAAGAAGTTAATTGGACAACTAAAAATATATAGAAAAAATTAGCCGAGCATGGTGGCTCATGCCTGTAGTCCCAGCTACTCGGGAGGCTGAGCCAGGAGGATTGCTTTAGCCCAGGAGTTTGAGGTTGCTGTGAGCTAGGCTGATGCCATGGCACTCACTCTAGCCTGGGCAGAAGAGTGAGACTGTATCTCAAAATAAATAAATAAATAAGCAATTCTTCCCCAGTAGAAGACACCACTGGGGGGCAGGGAGAGTAAAAAGAAGAAAATAAACATGATATATTTTTAATGTGATATGTTGGAAATATATATTTTTAATGTGCTGTCATTTTTACCTTTGAATCAAGTTATAACAAGGAAACCAAGTTGTAAAAAGTAAGCTTTTGATTAACCTTTTGTGTTATTTAAAAGAAATACACTATTTAGTTTATATACTGCTAATTTATATACATGCATCTTTATATTACATCAATTTGTAATTTTCAGTTACAAATAAGTAAATGCACACTATAGGCATAAAATAGCAAAGCAGTGAAATGTGTTTACTAAGGAGCTGTAATATTTATATTGATTGATAGCCTTCTGATATTTTAAGGTGCTTAACTGGAATTTGAACATCTTTGAAAATGTAAGTCTTATTTCTGTTATGACTATATTGCTCTCAAGATGACATCATTTTTTTCCCTGACTCCCTTTTCTTTTCTCTCTACAACCATTTCTGCAACTGGGTCATCTCTGACTATATGATTTTATAAATTTGCTTTAAAAAATATTTTGTTGGGGATGGGACTGAGGATTAGATTTCTTATCTTTCTGATACACTTCCTTTTTCTAAAGCCTATCTAAAATTATTTTCTGTAACTTATGAGTCTTAATTTGTCTTTTGAATGTTTTTACTTTATTTGGGAGTCTGGTAGCAGAATAATACATCCAGGGAAAAGCTAAATTATAGTGATGATTTTCTTATTTTTAAAAATAACATTTCCTTGGATTTTGCCAATATTTACTTTGGTTTCTGACATAGAAATTTCTAAATGAAGCATAACACTTGAGAAGAGAAATCTCTCCGAAGGCTAGCATGATGTATAGTCAGCTGGTAGTAATGAATATGCTTGCTGTTTAAGCTTACTTGTACCTGACTATCTATGTAAAATTTTAAAAACATATGCTACTCTTTACCTCTTAGATAATGAGTTCAGGATGCCATAATGAGCTGTCATAATTTTATGTTTTATGTTGTCATATTTGCCTCTGCACAACACATTTATTTTGAAATGACTAAATTAATTATTAAATGATAACCTCCTTTACTCAAGTTGTTTGGTAGCTTCAGCCAAATAAGTTGTAAACCTGCTAAATGTTATGTAGTTTATTCACTGGGGAGTGTCTTCTTAGAATTATTTACCCCTTTTTTAAATAGACAATTATTTCATGAACTTTGATTATCTGATTTTTCTAGCCCACTGTAGATGCCTTTTAAAGGATAGTAGCTCAGTGACATTTCCCAAACCTAGCTAAAGAACAAAGAGAAACTAGGAAAAGAACCTCTCAATGCAAGGACTTCAGTGTAGCAGTACAGGCAATTTTCTATAGCAGGAAATAAGTATATACCTTACTAGTTCCTAAGGGCATCATTACAGCTGCTATATACTGTAGTACAGTATATAGCAGCTGTAATCTGTAATGATGACCCAGCATCAAGAAAGGTTTTTTTTTTTTTGAATTCTGTTTAAGAATATAGAAAAAAATCGAATTCTTAAGATGTTACTGTAAAAAAGAAAAAAAAAACCCAAAGCACTTTTGAGTGTTGCTTAGATAAATTGTAGTCATGTGGCAATTCATTTAGGCAGAATTATATATATTTATTTTACACTAAAAAATATTGAGTTCCTGGCTGGGCACGGTGGCTCATACCTTTAGTCCTAGCACTTTTGGAGGATGGCTTAAAACCAGAAATTCAGGACTAGCCTGGGCAATATAGAATGACCCCTGTCTCTACCAAAAAAAAAAAAAATTAGCTGGGCATGGTGGCATGTGCTTCTGGAGTAGCAGGCTGAGGCAGGAGGATCGCTTGAGCCCGGAGGATTTGGAGGCTGCAGTGAGCTACGATTGCACCACTACACCCCAGCCTGGGTGACAGAACGAGACCTTGGTCTTAAAAAAAAAAAAAAAAAATTTGTGTCAGCTGGTGGGCCAGGCACCTTTGTATATATTACTTAATCCTCAATGAGAAGAATGAGGTAGTAGCCCCTCACAAAAATTCAGTTGTTTTAAAAACTGAATTTAGCATCCTCCATAAAAAAACTAGTTCCTCTCTCCTGTGTTTGCCACTAAATAGTATCACCTCACCTGAGTAAGGCTAAAACTACACTCAGATCTCAGACTGGCAGCTGCAGGCTACAGCTTTGTTGCCTCTTCATTCCTGTGTTCATTTTATAAATGCTGATTGAGTGCCTACTATGTGCCAGGTACTCTCTGGGCTCCAGGAATGCATCAGTGAACAAAACAGACAATCCCTGCCCTGTGGAGCTTGCATTGTAGTAGGAGACAGGTAATAAACTAAATAAAAGTAAAATATTAATAGATAGTATGTTACATGGTGGGAATGTAGGAATATGTGGTTGTAAATAAGATGGTGCCAGAAGGCCTCACTGAGAGGGAGACATTGGAGAAAATGTGCTTTGTTTACATTTAGAAATTAGGAGATTGAGGTCTAGTTTTTTTTTTTTTTTTTTTTTTTTGGTTTCTCATGAAAACAAGATGTTCTGACAACACCGGAACTTTCTGCTGGCTGTGCCATGTCTAGTGTGAGGCCTGTGAAATCTTCATTTAATCCCTCCCATCATTCCTGACTTTTAGTTGAGGCCTTGAACCTTTTTCTTCTGCTCTTTTGATTTTTTTTTTTTTTTTTTTTTGAGACAGAGTCTCACTGTGTTGCCTGGGCTAGAGTGCCGTGGCGTCATTTTAGCTCACAGCAACCTCAAACTCCTGGGCTCAAGCAATCCTCCTACCTCAGCCTCCCGAGTAGCTGGGACTACAGGCATGCACCACCATGCCTGGCTATTTTTTTTCTAATTTTAGTAGAGATAGGGTCTAGCTCTTGCTCAGGCTGTTTTGAACTCCTGAGCTCAAGTTCCCACCTCAACCTCCCAGAGTGCTAGGATTATAGGCATGAACCACTGCCCCTGGCCAAACCTGGTCTAAACATATAGAGTGAGAAAGCCACACAAATTGCTGCTTACCTTTTGCACAGAAGCGCCTTCTTCATACCAGTCCCTCACTTCCTTGAACCCAGCTCAGGGAAGGCACTTTTTATTTTATCATTATCATTAACTCATTATCAGTAAGCTTAGAACACAGGGATGTCTGAATCTTAGGTCCCTACTGTTAATGTCAGTCCTGTCACACAGTCTTAGCCCTTGGCACCCTTTATGGAAAATTTCAGAACTATATAAAAAATCATTTCTAAAATCCTGATAGACACATTTTGCCAAGAATGTCAGTTATCTCTTGACAGTTTCACGTTCACCTTTAAATAAGGATTGTGTAATCATACCCTTCTAGGGAAAATAAGGTGGGCGGCTGGCATTTCAAAAGTGAAATGGACTTGGGTACCTGGGAGTAATCATTATTCTACTCAAAACGGTAATACTGAAAGGATTTCCTTTCTAATAGTGAAAGGTTAAGTGGGTAAAAAGCTGTATTTTGTGATTGAATAACTTAGACAAGAGGTGAGTAAAATGTGATTTATGAGTTTATTTAACAAATTTTTTACTAAAATAGTATCTGAAGAATATTTCATATTTTCAAGCTTTGAAATGGAGAAAGTAATGAAGGAACTTTCTAGTGAGTTCTCATTGTCTACCAGCCTCACCAGCACATCTCAGAAATAGATCATTATTTTTGTCATTTTAACCTGCCTTCCTTGCCCTTGACTTTGCAGCAGAGAGGAGAAAGAGACTCGTGACCTCTACCATAAATACACATGGTAACAGCAGTCAAGTAATTTTATATTTTTTGTGGCAAGTCATTCATTCAGTGGTGATGGAATGGCTTATTTTTAATGCAGTGTTTTTCTTTTGACTAAGTTTTTTTTTTTCCATCTGATTTAGTGTCTGTACCATTCCAAGGCAGCATAAATTTAGCACAGCTTCTCATTTTACCAACTCGGTACAAGTTGTAAAAGTTTTATTCAGTTTATATTTAGGTTTTCATGTGAAATGGACTATAAGAACTCTTTAATTTATGGCATGATGTGTAATTAAAGACAAACTCGTTGTATCTGTCATGTAAGTTGTACTAGGGACCATGGGAAAAGAGGAGGTTTGGAAAATCTTTGTAAAATAGATGTAAGCATGGACTAAATCCCAAACAAACCACAAAATGAAAGAAACCTAGTTTTATTGCATCCAGGTAAAGGATAGAAAAGATATCTTCAGTTATCCAGAAGTAACATCCATAAGGATAACTCATAATTTTAAATGATTAGTTAAGAATAATTGCTATAGATCATTGTCATTCATTGCAGATTAGTTCTGATAGAAAATGCTGCTTCTGTGGATTTTTACATTATAAAGTTAGTTTAAGGCCAGGCGCAGTGGCTCACGCCTCTAATCCTAGCACTCTGGGAGTCCGAGGCGGGAGGATTGCTTGAGCTCAGGAGTTTGAGAACAGCCTGAGCAAGAACAAGACCTGGTCTCTACTATAAATAAAAAGAAATTAGCCAAACAACTAAAAATAGAAAAAATTAGCCAGGCACGGTGGCGTGTGCTTGTAGTCCCAGCTACCCAGGAGGCTGAGGAGGATGGCTTGAGCCCAGGAGTTTGAGATTGCTGTGAGCTAGGCTGATGCCACGGCACTCTAGCCCGGGCAACAGAGTGAGACTGTGTCTCAAAAAAAAAAAAAATTAGTTTAAGACTTTTGTTAAACTCATTTAATCTGCTATGCTGATATATTCTTTCATTATCCTTGAAAGTTTTAGTTTCGTTTAAGGGTTGGAATATCTTTATCTGTACTGCTAAAGTCACTTGACTTTTGGATATCCCACGTTGAGTAGAGACATACATTGGTGGTGCTCTGGTTAGGGAGAGAGCGCTAGTGGACACACATAGTAGCCTCTTGTATAACTAGCTTATAAGCTGTTTAACCAGTTTCTTATTGATAAATATTTAGATTGTTTCCATTTATAAATATCAAAATTCCAGTAAACTTATTTGCACATGTATCAGAAACAATTATTTTTAATACACTTTTTATTAAAGAATAACATACAAAAAGTATACAAATTTTTTTGTAGCTCTGTGATACAATCTGTGAAACTCATACATTTATGTGTATCAACTTATTCTTTTTTGAAAATTGCTGTGTATTTTTTGTCGGGTGACTATACCACAATTTATCCTTTTTACTGTTGATAAACATTTGGGTTGTCTCTAAAGTTTAACTATTACAAATAGTGCTATGAACATTCTTAAGCATGTATTTTGGTAAATATAACTATACGTATGTATTGAGTATATACCCAGGAACAGCGCTGACAGGCATAGGGTATGCATATGTGCAGGTTTAGTACTGCTAACAGTTTTCCAAAGTGGGTGAAACCATATCACACTCCCACCAGCAGTGTCTGGCTATTTTTATAAAATAACTTCATAGAAGTAAAATTTGAATAAAAGAGTAAATTCATTTTAAGTTTTATAGGACAGTGCTAGATTTGGCCTCAGAAGTACTAATTCATACTCCACTGAGCACTGGATTTTATCCAGCTCTTTCATTGTCTTCAGTTTATAGTGAAAAAAATCTTTTTAAATTTCTTCAATGAATTGGACTCTTTATACCCTAATTTTGTCCATTTCAATTTTCTCAATTTGACTATCTTCCCTTTTTTATGTTGGAGGTGTTTGTATGTTTTTTTTCCTTAGTGCTTTGTTGTAATAACTCCTTATTTTAAAAATCCACATTTTTTTCCTTCCTAGTTTGTCCTTTGCCTTTGTCTTTTACAGTGTTGGAAATTTTAAATGTGTATGTGCATATATCTGCTAATCTCTTCCTTTGTGGTTTCTGGCCTTGGTATCATTCTTAAGAAAGAAAATCTTTCCTACTCCCAGGATTATTTTTAAAATCTCTGTTTTCTTTGAGGGCTTTATTGTTTATATTTAACTTAGTTTATTATAACTGGACTTGACTTTTTCCTGACACAGGGTGCTTTTTTAAAGTTTTAAAACATTTAAAACATGTTGTACTTTATTATATTAGCATTAACTGGTTTATTTTGTAGGATATCAGAGAGTGGCTGTTTGTTCAGGAAGAATTTAGTACACCACAGTAAGCATGCATGTGTCATTTGACTAAATAAGAAATGAAGCCAATTTTCCTATGTGAATACTATTTGAATCGTTTTAGTGTATTTGTTATTAGTTAATTTTCATTTAGAAAAGAATGAGACCAAATTAGCCTAGACTGAATTATCTTATTTAAATATCTCTTGTGGATACTATTCAAGGCTCTTGAGCAATAACCTCGCCAAAAGTACACCTGGCTTCTTGGAGTCCGTTCTATGGCCTTCAGGACATGGGCTTGGAGTGCCAAATATTTAATTTCAAACCTTTGAAAATACCATTTATTTTCTATTTAATAGATCATTTTAAAATTTCTTATGTTTCTTCCTCTTTTGTGTAATAGTATATGTAATTAAAATGTAATGTGCACTGCTGATTGAGAACTCTATCGTAGCTGGCTTTCTTTTTTAATGTTACAGTGGGATTTGAGAGCTTCCCAAAGCCCCTGCCACCTATCAATAGGTTCATTATTACATTAGACAACAAAGCAGAGACATAGAACAGATTTCAGACCAGGAGCCCTCTCTACTAATATGGATGAATTAGGTTTCTGTAATTGAATCATAGCACCTTAAAGGACGAGAGACCCAGGGATAGGTAAGTTTTTGAGTAAGAGGACACAGAAGTGTTACCCCTCTGTAATTAGAGCCCTGGAGCACACCAGAAGCTAGAGGCAAGTCTAAAGAAAGTGGAGTTTGGGGGGAGAAGGAAAGAGTAGATAAAAATAAATGTCACAGATGAGATTTAAAAAAAAATTTTCTTTGCTGGTTTTTTGCATTTGGCAGTACTCCTTGTAGCAAGATTGTATCATTAACTATTTTGATTATTCCGTAAGGCAAGCAGAAAATTGTGGGAACTTTGCTTAGTAAATCTATAATTTTTAGGAGTATCGCATTTCCAGTTTAGGAGAATTTGTGTTTTGTTCGAGTATTTGAATGTGACTTAGGGGAATATTGGATTTATGTTAAAGGGTCATTGGGATAGATTGAGGAGGAGAGGGTACAGAGGGGAGAAAAACTAAAAGTAAGTGCCTGTTGTTAATTTACCTATAGGTAAACTACACTCTTACACATTTTACATGTTTAACTCATTTAATCCTCACAAAATCCTATGAAGTGAAGGTGATGTTTTCCCAATTTGTAAAGAGAAAACAAAGGCTCAGGGAATGAATTTACATGATTTTTGTCTATCTAGGCTCATGATTTTGTCTGACCCAGTAAATGGCAGTGGTGGGATTTGAACACCAATCTCTGAATCCAAAGCTCATGCATATTCTTTTCACTAGTCTATATTGCCTCCTAAACTACTAGAATTATTATGTGTATTTTATCAGTATCATACCAAATTTTGGTAACACTTTAGATGACATATCTTGGGGATGTCATCAGTAGTTCTTCCAGGTACTGTAAATTCTGTGTAATTTCCTTTACCATCCACCTTAGCATTGAGAGTAAGCATGAGGTTACGATCCTGGGAGGACTCAATGAATTTGTAGTGAAGTTCTATGGACCACAAGGAAGTAAGTACATGTGTTGGTATATGTTCTTTGACTCTATTACAATCTTTGACTCTCTTCCTTAATAGAATATCAGTCGCAGATGGTGGCATGTCGTTTTTGTTTTGTTTTGTCTTTTTGAGACACTCTCACTCTGTCACCTGGGGCTAGAGTGCTGTGGCACTTCAAACTCCTGGGCTCAAGCGATCCTCTTGCCTTAGCCTCCCTAGTAGCTGGGACTACAGGTGTGCACCACCACACCTGGCTAATTTTTACTACTTTTAGTAAAGATGGGATCTCACTGTTGCTCAGAGCTCAGGCTGGTCTCAGACTCCTGACCTCAAACGACCAATACTCCTGCCTTGGCTTCCCAGAGTGCTAGGATTACAGGTGTGAGCCACCTCGCCCAGCCCATGCACAGTTTTTGAAAAATAAGTTTAATTGAACTCTAGAACCAGTGAGGCAATTTCTTAATCGTATTAACTTTATATATAGTTGTCCCTCAGTATCGACAGGGGATTGGTTTCAGGATAACCTTTGCCCCCTTGGTCCAATACCAAAATCCAAGGATTCCCTTATGTGGAATGGTGTAGTATTTACATATAACCTATACACATCCTCCTGTATACTTTAAATGATCTCTAGATTACTTACAATACCTAATACAATGTAAATGCTATGTAAATAGTTGTTACACTATATTTTTTAATTTATATTTTCTATTGTATTGTTATTTTTTATTGTTTTGGGTTTTTTCCTGAGTATTTTTGATCCGTAGTTGGTCGAATCCAAGGATGTCGAACTCGTGGATATGGAGGGCTTCCTGTGCTTTTTTTTTTTTTTATCTATATGTGATAATATTAGACATGAGTAGTGAAATCTGGGTTTTGTTATGAATGGCCACATGGATGGTTTCTGGGAAATGTGTTTTGTTTTTTTGTTTGGGGGTGGGTAAGGGATTGATTGAGATAGGATGGAAAGGAACATGGCTTATTACTTACCAAATAATTGAATAGTGTTTAATACTTTAAAGAATCAAGTAAATTGGGGGACGGAATGAGTCTTTGCTTATTTTCTAACTCTGAATCTTTTCAAGAAAAGTATTGTAATCTGAACGTAGGACACCTACTGGTTACACGATAGGTCCCTGACATTTGAAAGAATTAATCTGAAAGGTTTTCAGAAGAGATTAGAATTTAATGTTCAATTTACACTCAGATTTATTTTCTGTAATAATTTGGAGACACAGTATGGTGTTTAACATTTTTACTTTTATTTCAGCACCGTATGAAGGCGGAGTATGGAAAGTTAGAGTGGATCTTCCTGATAAATACCCTTTCAAATCTCCATCTATAGGTATGTGACTACTTGGTTCCTCTCCTTAGAGAGTTTTGAAATCTAAGGGGGAAAAAATCCTACATTTTGTGGGAGACAATTAATTCCAGAAATGACTACTTAATTGAATTTTTCTCTTTTTTGGCTTTGGCTAATTAATCAGTGACTTTTGGGGGGACTTCCATAGTGCAAGAAACATTTAAACATTCCCTTTGCATGATTATAATGACTGTTACTTTATATTTTTCTCTCAGTGTCAGAGTAGACCAATTTTAAGGCCTGCTGTCCATTCAGGCTGTTAGCAGGAAAGTAATAAATGTATCTTAAATCTCATTTTGAATGCCAGATTGTTGGAATGAATATTATGTAGTATCTATTCTAATTCTATCATTTAAAAATCTTCCCTAGATCCTGCTTTGTTTTTGTTCACTACAACTCTGGGTACCTCACAATGAAATGACCCTTTCCATTCTTACTACCCCCAATCTTTTTAACCCTCTAAACAGCAGGACTAAGAATAGAAGCCTCAGTGGGGTTGTATAAAGAGGTTCTTTTTCCTCACCTTCATCTTCCTTTTCCCTTAACTGGCGATGTAATTACCCTGTCATTCCCATGAAGATACTCAATGGCAATTTAGGTATTTTAGCATCAGATGCTGTGGCAGTAGATCTGATTGAAGGTTGACACCTTTAAATATTTTGAGATTGTAGAATGGTGGTAATTTAGTTAACTTAAGCAAACTTTTTTTTGCTTTAATGAATACATGACTTTAAAATATTATAAAATATTGACCAATTTTAAGTAAAAACAATAAAATCAGAATATGTTGAGCGTTCTCTGACAGATCGAGCCTCATGTTCACAATTGCCAGTGTTCAAACATCTTACTACTGTGCACTGTCTTCAGAACTAATACCAGATGATCTGGAGTATAGGCCAATCCTCACCACACCCCCACTCTCAACAAAAAGGATTTTTTAAAAGAGGTAGACCAAAACATTCTGAGCTTTATTCTTTGATTCTGGGCCCCCACATTTCTGTGTAGTACAGTAGTGCACAAAAGTAAGGGTAGTTCTACAGCCATACCACCCTGAACGTGTCCAATCTCGTCTGATCTCAGAAGCTAAGCAGGGGCAGGCCTGGTTAGTACTTGGATGGGAGAAAAGTCAGGATAGTCACAGACTAAGTCCCCATCAGAAGCAGCAGCCTCTGCCGGGCGTTGTGGCTCACACCTGTAATCCTAGCACTCAGGGAGGCTAAGGCGGGAGGATCGCTCAAAGTCAGGAGTTCGAGACCAGCCTGAGCAAGAGTGAGACCCCGTCTCTATTAAAAATAGAAAGAAATTAGCCAGTGAACATGCATAGAAAATAAATAGAAAAAAATTAGCTGGGCATGGTGGCGCATGCCTGTAGTCCCAGCTACTCAGGAGGCTGAGGCAGGAGGATCGCTTGAGCCCAGGAGTTTGAGGTTGCTGTGAGCTAGGCTGATGCCAATGGCACTCCAGCAGGCAACAGAGTAAGACTCTGTCTCAAAAAAAAAAAAAAAAACCAGCAGCCTCTTCCCCAATGTCTAGCCACTTTACATGCTTCAGAGTAAATTTATGCTCTAAAAACACTGCAGACAATAAAAGAATAAAAACAAAAAAAATACAAGTAAAAAAAAACAAAGAAAAATTAAAAAAAAAAATACTGCAGAGAAGCTGGCCATGGTGGTGAACACCTGTTGCCCTAGCTACCAGGGAGGCTGAGGCAGAAAGATCACTCGGGCCCCAGGAGTTTGAGATACAGTGAGGTATGATTGCACCACTACACTCCAGCCTGGAATAGAGGGAGACCCCATCTTCTTTTAAAACAAAATATGTGTGTATATATGTGTATATATTGCTACAGAGCATAATATTAATAGTTCCTTCTTAGGCTGGGGAACTCTTAGTGTTCTTTTGAAGCATAAACTGGTCATTTTCTTGAGGTCCTTTAGGTGAATTTTCTGAACCCAGTAATTAAGAAGATACTTTAGGGATAATTGAATCAGAAGTTTCTTCCTTGTCACCAAGATCCTCTAAGTTTTAGAGTTACGGGTGGTAATGTGAGAGGGGTTCTGTGAGGCGTCGAGTCTTTGGGATGGTCCCTGCACACGTCAGACTTGACACCTATACAGCTGGGGCAGCAGCCCTTTCCCAGGCTCCATCCCACTGTAAGGGAATGTAGGTTTCACTCATTCTGAGAGGGCTTTTCTGTTATGTGGTTCCCTGTCCCCAGTTCATTCATCCCTTAACTTCATGGCATTTCTTTCTAGTCAGCCATTTTAAACTTTTATGTAGTTGAATGGTATGATCTCAAAGCCTTTACAGAATGTTCAAACCGTACAGATTCATTCAAATATAATTCATAAATACCTGTTTACTTAAGGCTAAAAATTGGCGTGCTGCATCTAGTTTTGTTAGCCCAGATTCCTAGTCAGAAAGGAAACAATAGAGCTTGTAGAAACTAACAGTGAACCTATAGAAATACAGTTAGATATCTTGTAGAAATGTAGTTATTTCTCAACATATTTTTTAAACATTTTTCATGGTGATATGGTTGTTTCATCATAACTTTCTGAGTAAAAGTATCTAAACTTTATTTTTTTGTTTAGTCCCATATAATCGATAAACTTAACACATTGCTTATTTATTAACTGATGACACAAACCTGTGCACTTTCTTAAATTAAGGATGTAATATGAAGTTGGTTGAGACAAATGACAGGCTAATTTAACTTCATAGTTTTTCCTTTGCCTTTCTTTGTGTTTTCAGAACTTGGTAATGCCTACAAATGTGTATCTTCGGAAAGTAGATTTAGTTGAAATATTTGTACAAGATGTCCTTGTTTCTTCCAAAAGAAGATTACATAAGAGAGTTGTAATCAATTGTGTGGGGTGACCCATTTTCAGGTCATCAACAATGTGATTACTGTTGAGATGTGCTTTAAGCATTTTGGGAGGTAATAGCTCTCTTAGAAAAGGCAAGGTTTCCTTTTTGAATTGTATAGATCGTTGTAAAATTATACAGAAGCACAAAGAGATAAGATAAACCCAACCTCAACATTCTTTTTAAACCTTGCCCCTATTGTATCTGGGTAGGTGTACTGTTCTTCCTTAGCCAGAATTTGAGCTGTTAAATATTAAATTGTGTAATTTAGATTAAACATCTTTAATGCTTAGATCTTATAATCTTTAAATATATGTATATTTACTTTGTTCATTTTTTTGTGCATATGTATATATATTTTAATTGTACAAATGATCCATACCTGTTGGAGGAATGTGAGAAAGTCCAGATGAGCAAAAATAGAGAAATTAAAATGTCTCATAATCTTACACCTTAACAGGTACAGGCATCATTATTTATATTCTGGTATATGTTCTTTAAAACATTTCTCTGTGCATATCTAAATATATATTAAATGTAATTTGACATGCTTATCTTTGGTACACTCTCCAAATGTAGTTTTAGAGGGTTTTCAGTAGTTACATGACTGCATGAGATGTCCTTTTAAAAACAATTTACATCCACAAATGAGAGGGTATCTTTTTCAAAATAGTAATATAGTTACCTTTATCTCCTTGGAAAGAAAAGGAATATAAATAGATGACTTGGGAGGTTATGAACTTATTCTTACAATGCCATCATTGTGTTTCAAACACTTTGAGCTCATCTTTGGGAATTCGACCTTCTCTTTAAATATCATAAATGATGGTAAATCTTGATGCTTTGAAATTGGAATATGAATTTTTGAAATGGCTAAAAGTCATTTAAACCCAGAGAATAAGATGAATGGAGAAACCGAATAATATCAGTTGAGGTATAAAACTGGCCCTCTAGGCACTTTGAAGAGTAATTATAAAACTCCTTTAATCAATGTAACATCATTGAAATATTTGCATAGTTTTCCAGAGAGACTGCTTTGAAATGAATCATATTTGAATCTTTAAGTTTTGATTTATTTAAAAATTCAGACTTGCTCTTATCTTTTTCATTCAGAAACATTTCCTAGAGTACTTAGCAGTACTGCTAGGTGTTATTGATGCAGTAGAATGTGATGGGTCAGGGGACTGGTTATTAAAAAAAGAGAAGTCCTGGCCCTGCTTCTCCATGACCGTAAGAGAGTGATACTCATCTGACCCGTTGTTTCTGCCTCTAGAAAATTAAATATTGGAATTAAATGAACTCTGCATGTTAGATATTGACCTGTGTATTAAAACTAAGGGTATACGCCACTCTGTTGGACATTAGGAAGGCCTATGTAAGGTCTTTGCTGGCTAGGAAAGAAGATGAACATAAGTAAAATACTACATATGCTTTAGTGGCACCGCTCTATTGTTTTTTGGAGAGGTGTGAATCAGTGCCTCAATTTAGAAGAGAGCGTAAGGAAGAAATAGGCTTCTAAAAGAAAGATTGTGTTTTGTTTGTTGAAATACAGTCTTTACAAAGCTTCAGAGATGTGAAGGTCCACATAAGGACTTTAGAAATACTCACTCCGAACCCCAAGTAATCGCCAGTTTATGAAGATTTTTGTTTTATGCAAAGAAGTTGCTGCAGAGACCATCAGAGTCCACACTTCTCCATGTTTGCAGTTTTTAGCTCTTACGTGTGTGCTCAGCTATTAAGAAAAAGGTTTCACCAGTCAAAGAAAACAGACTTGTAGTTACCGTGGGGGTGAAATAAAGATGAGTGATCTCATATAAAAAGAGGGTAATATAGAGCAATTTTTTATAAAAATAAAACCCAATAAGCATAGGATACAATATGGATTTATGTCTTACCCAAAAGAACACAGATTACAATGAGATAATATAGTATATGATTTATCAAATTGGCAGATTAAAACAGTGTTGGCAAAGGTATTATGATATAGCCAATCTACCAGTATACACTGATTGATAAAGATTTTATATCCTTTGAATAACTTTACTGAAAAAATTTTAAATTCCCAAAGGAGATACTCAGAAATGTACATTAAGATTAATGTATAAGAATCTGTAAATTTCAGTGTTATTTATAATACTTAAAAGTCAGAAGCAAACTAAATGACTCAATAAATGATAGAGTAGTTAAGTGATAGTACATCTTAATAAACAAATAGCTATTACTCTTATTTTAACACCATCTTTGAAGGAACACACAGGAAAATGTGTGAGTTTATATAGTACAACTCTAACTTTTTTCCATGCAGATTTCATGTATGAATGCCAAAATATTGCCTGTATTTATTCATGCCATTCAGTTAAGGGGAATTAAAAACATATTTTTCTATAATTTCCAAATCGTCTACAATGTTTGCTTTTATTATAAAAGTTAGTATTTTTAAAGATATTGCAAATGCATGTCTTTTGAATGTTCTGTCTGCATAACTGTCTGAATCTCCACTTTTCCTGTTTTTCATTGTAGAAAGCCATGGCCTTATCCTTGGCCAGAATTCCCACTGGTAGCTTGCTAAGGACCTATCTGAATCATGTGCTTCCCACCAGCCTGCTTTTTTCCTTTATACCTTTAATTATGTGTATATGTAAGTGCACATACTGTTTTCCTTCCTTTGTCTTTCTGCTTATAGTTTAGTTTTCTCCATCTCAGATACTATCTTTACACACAACTGTTCTTCACTCCTTTTCTTTCTTCCCCTCTTTTCTCTCGGGCCATCACCTCAAGCAGTTCTCACCTTTTCTTTGCTGACTCTTCCACTCCCCTCCACCCTAGCTTCATCTTTCTCTTTGTATGAACCAAAAAAGCCCCTGTTCAGAGCTAATTATAACAGAAATTTTTTTTTTTTTTTTTTGAGACAGAGTCTCACTCTCTTGCCTGGGGCGAGTGCCGTGGCGTCAGCCTAGCTCACAGCAACCTCAAACTCCTAGACTCAAGCAATCCTTCTGTCTCAGCCTCCCGAGTAGCTGGGACTACAGGCATGAGCCACCATGCCCGGCTAATTTTTTTTTCTAGATATATTTTTAGCTGTCCAATTAATTTCTTTCTATTTTTTGGTAGAGATGGGGTCTCGCTCTTGCTCAGGCTGGTCT
>CAUYSK010030911.1:0-26737 GCA_963575035.1 Avahi laniger
GAGCAAGAGCGAGACCCCATCTCTACTAAAAATTAGAAAGAAATTAATTGGACAACTAAAAATATATAGAAAAAATTAGCCGGGCATGGTGGCGCATGCCTGTAGTCCCAGCTACTGGGGAGGCTGAGGCAGGAGGATCACTCGATCCCAGGAGTTTGAGGTTGCTATGAGCTAGGATGACACCACGGCACTCTAGGGCAACACAGTGAGACTCTGTCTCAAAAAAAAAAAAAAAAAAAGGACTAGGACTGAAAGTGTCCATTTGAATCTGGTAATCAAAGAACTTGCTGTTAGTCTGTATTTGCTAAGTGCTAATAGGGCAATGAAGGGGATATAAGAATGTGTGTCTTCTAACTTTAGGAATTTTAGTTAAGTTGTAACATAATGCAGAGTCACAAGTGTTTTGAATAAAAAAAATTTTGTTCAAAAAGGAAAAGTCTGATATTCTACTCTTTTATATGGTTGAGTGATTGGGTGTGTGAGTAATTAGAGATTTAGTGAACTTTGTATTGTATTGCCTGCTGTTAAGAAACAGCATACAATAATATCTCTGACACATTTGGGGAATGAGGTGTTTGACTTAATTATTTTTATGAAATAAGCTCTACAAGAATATACAGACAGCTAAAAGTGTGTAGTGCTGAATCATTAGAAAGTTATTTTGTCAAGCAATAACTGCTTGCCTGGAACATTTTATCTTAGATAATGCTTTTGGAGTAATTGCCTCTTCCCTAAAGCCCATAATTCAGCAACTATTTAGTAATTGTATGTTATGTACCTTATACTGTTAGAAGAGGGATTTTAGCTACGTGAAAATATCTTGTGAGGGGAGACTAAAGTGACACATAAAAACAATAGATAATATGTGGCACACCGTGAGTTACAGTGCTAGATAGAATAGAATTTGGTTTTCATGGTTTTCAGAATGGGTAGTGAGAGTGTGATTTGATATCAAGAGAAACTCTTACAATTGTCTAGTTATGGGAGAAGGTATCATAGAAAAAATGTGTCTTGACCCGAGTTGTAGAAGTTGAAGAGTTTGTTTCTGGTTGAAGCAAAAGATAAGGTACAAATTATTTTACTGTAAGCTTTGTGTGTAAGTGTGGAGAGTTGTCAGACATGGGAACAGATCGCTCAGAGAATTACGGCACCTTTCAGGGATGGGTTAGTTGTAATCTTGCTGAAAGGCAGAGGAATGGACAAAGATTATTTCTTAGTGTCCCTTTTAGTTTCCTACAAAAGAATAGATCCCCATGTTCTTCCTCTTGGCCCATTATTATAGACACCAAGATATAGATGAGGGACTTCTTCATCCAATATGCCTGCTGAGCATGTTTATCTCGTTTTGTCTTCTCTAGTACCCCTGTTGACGTCAATAACCGTGATATGATGCTAAACATCATCAACAGCTCCATTACTACCAAAGCAATCAGTCGGTGGTCCTCTTTGGCTTGCAACATTGCCTTGGATGCTGTCAAGACTGTACAGTTTGAGGAGAATGGTCGGAAGGAGATTGACATCAAAAAATATGCAAGGGTAGAAAAGGTAAACTTTTTCAGTGTGTATTTTGCAGACAAATTATTTTCTAGCATGAATCATTTCACTTGCGGAGGAAGTAGTTTTATTTTTTATTTTATTTTTTTTTTTGAGACAGAGTCTCGCTCTGTTGCTCATGGTTGGGTGCCGTGGCGTCAGCCTAGCTCACAGCAACCTCAAACTCCTGGGCTCAAGCAATCCTTCTGCCTCAGCCTCCCAGGTAGCTGGGACTACAGGCATGCGCCACCATGCCCAACTCATTTTTTCTATATAATTTTAGTTGTCCAGCTAATTTCTTCCTATTTTTAGTAGAGACAGGGTTTCGCTCTTACTCAGGCTGATCTCAAACTCCTGACCTTGAGCGATCCTACTGCCTCGGCCTCCCCAAGTGCTAGGATTACAGACATGAGCCACCGCACCCAGCCACAAAGTAGTTTTAAATCAGAGCCAAAATATCTTTTAGAAATAGGAAGAACTATATTGATGGAAAATAAAAACCTAAAGAGACTACCGAGGAGGAATTCTTGAAATAATTTTGATATCTTCACTGCTATCCCTACACAAAGTTTACAAGGGCAAGGAAAAGGCTTATTGGAAAGCTTTCACCCATCTCTATTTTTTTTTTTTTTTTTTTTTTTTAAGAGAGTCTCGGCCGGGTGCCACCTGTAATCCTAGTACTCTGGGAGGCCGAGGCGGGCCGATTGTTTGAGCTCAGGAGTTTGAGACCAGCCTGAGCAAGAGCGAGACCCCATCTCTACCAAAAATAGAAAGAAATTAATTGGACAGCTAAAAATATATATATGTAAAAAAATTAGCCGGGCATGGTGGCGCATGCCTGTAGTCCCAGCTACTCGGGAGGCTGAGGCAGAAGGATTGCTTGAGCCCAGGAGTCTGAGGTTGCTGTGAGCTAGGCTGACACCATGGCACTCACTCTAGCCAGGGCAAGAAAGTGAGACTCTGTCTCAAAAAAAAAAAAAAAAGTCCTGCTTCACACCTGTGTCCTATTTGGTCTTCTAAACACAGTCTATCCTTACCACACCTCACTCTCTGCTCCTTAAAACTTTAGCCTATGGAGCACAGGAGCATTTGCCTATGCAGAAGTAAGGAAGGATCCATTCACAAACAATCATGATAACATGCTTTTTACAAGCAGTAGGAGTTGAGGTGAAGGCAATGAAAATTCTTCTTCTTTTTTTTTTTTTTATCATATCCTTTAGGTTTATTAGGTATAACTTTTAAAATTCTAGGCATTCGACTACCTGTACATGATCGATAACACAGTTTGCTGGCTGCACAATGTGAAAACACTGCAGTATGTGTGAGACAAACTAGCAAGCATAAGAAGCCATGTTTGCTCATTCTGTTTGCCAGGAGAATTTCACAAAGCCCCTGACTCAGTGCCTGGGTGCCGCCATCTGGAAGAATGTCCTGAAGACGATAAGCAGGTAACAGAGCACAGGTTCCCACGTCTCTTGCCTGAATCGCTGCATTTTTTAAAAAGATAAGTTTAAAAAATATATCTTTCTGTACATAAGATAATGCCTGACAGAATTAATGATTATGTCTCCATAATCTATAACCAGAGTTGCTCTCACATCTAAGCTTTGATGAAATTTTACCCTAATGAAACTTCCGAGCACGTTTGATGTAATTTCTGAGAACCTGCAGAACCGCTACCACCTGTATACAAGCTGTGGGCTGAAACACTGCTTTGGAGCACTCTACACACTCTTTGAAGGACTCCCCTGGGTTGCAATCCTGTTAGACTTCAGAATAAAACTAACTTTGATTCTTTAAAAGCCTGATTTGTTTCTTTAGTTGACATACATAATGGGAAGTAGAGGGCAATTGTATCTATTGTGATAAAGTACCTCACTTGCCTGATACATTGTGGTTTTCTTATGCAAAAGAGGTTGGAGGTGAAATAGGGAAGCAAGGAGAAATGAGGAAGTCGGGAGATTCAGTCATTCAATTAACAAATACTTATGGATCCCTGCTACATTCCAGACACTATTCTAGGCATTATTAACAGAAGTAAAAGGAAGAGCTGTGCATTTGGAGTTCTAGCAGGATAGAGCCGAAGGTTTCATCACAGGGCAGGTTGGACCTGAGTGTGGGAGCTGTTGATGCACTATGTCGCATTTGAGCCTACAGATGCTTTTTGTAGCTGCGTTGGAATTTACCATAGATGCTAATTACATATATTCATCTGTGAGAATTCTTATAGCAATCGTGGTAATGCTGTTCTTGGTGTCGTTGGTAAGCCAACATTCACCACATATCAGAAGGTGTGTGAAAACTCAAAACTTAAATTAGAGGTGAATAAGGCTGAAAATCACTGTTATATGAATGTATTATCTTAGCATCATATTTTTGTAGTGCTGTGGATTCTTCCTGGGCTTTGTTACAGAAAAGACAATTAAGCATTGTCAGCTATAGAAAGCCTAAACTCTTCTAGTCTGAAAGATAAAGATGCCAGAATCTGCACCTTTAGGTTCACAAACACTTTCTATGTCTTTCTTCTGATACATCACCACCTAAAAATCATTTATGATCTTATGAAAGTATATATCACAGAGAACTACAGTTTGGTTTGAAGATGGTGATAGATGCTGCTAGTTACCTATTTTTTTTTAAGATAGGGTCTCACTATGTTGCCCAGGCTGAAGTGCAGTGGCTATTTACAGGCACAATCCATCCTAGCGTACTGAAGCCCCAAACTCCTGGCCTTAAAAGATCCTCCTGCCTCAGCCTCCCAAGTAATTGGAAGTTTGTGTACAAGTACACACCACCAAGCCTGGCTTGCTATTTACCTATTTGGTGACTACTTCTCTCTTCTTTTTTTTTTTTTCTGAGACAGAGTCTCACTTTGTTCCCAGGCTATAAGGCTGTGGTATCAGCCTAGCTCACGGCAACCTCAAATTCCTGGGCTCAAGCGATCCTCCTGCCTCAGCCTCCTGAGTAGCTGGGACTGCAGATGCATGCCACTACACCCAGCTAATTTTTTCTATTTGTAGTAGAGTTGGGGTCTTGCTCTGGCTGAGGCTGGTCTCGAACTCCTGACCTCAAGTGATCCTCCTCTTAGCCTCCCAGAGCGCTAGAATTACAGGTGTGAGCCACCACCACGCCTGGCCCTCTCTTCTGTCTTGTTGAGAAATTTTGTTAGGAAAAAAAAAAAGAGAGAGAAATTTTTTTAGAGCAGCAATGGCTTTTCCTGGCATGGGTATGAACTTTCCAAGTCAAATAGGGGCCCGTGTGTCATGGTTCTGGCCAATAAGATGATACAATAGGGACAGAGAGAGCTGGCACCATCTTTGACTCCTTTTTTTCCCTCTACTCTCTTTGACAGTATGTGATTCCTGAAACTGCAATAGTCACCTTGGAGCATGAGGAAAAGAGTGAAAAAAATCACAGAGGTCCCACCTCTTACATGATGGAGATACTGAACCAATGCCTTCAGCTATTACCTCCAACTTCTTGTTTTGTGCGAAAAATAAACTGCTATTTGTTTAAGCCATCATAGTCTGGATTTTTGTTGCTTGTGGCCGAAGGTAATCCTGAGTGATATGAGACTGTGGCCATAGCAGTGCTAACTCTGCTGATCAAACAGCTTCACAGCAGTGACTGTAATTAGACTTTACTTTTCAGCGTCAAGAGCTCTCTGGCTTCTGACATCTGAATTCCATTTTTCTCTGTTTATTTTGGTGTCTGCCTTTCATGTTGCTGGTTTCTTGAAATGTCTGGGATCCTTGCTGGCCACTGATTTTTCAGAGTGCCTCGTAAAAAAGCTCTTTGGAAGCTCTGAGTGCATTGGCCAGCTGTGTTGTCTAAAGGGCTTTTCTGAAGGCAGATTGGGTGGTGAGCCAGCTCTATTATTGGGGATCCCTGTAATGTCAGAGTCTGGAGACCTTTTCTGTGGGACGATCCAGTTTCTCCAGAGGAGAATCTCTAAGTGAGTTTGCTTGCGGTGGGGAGGGCGGGTATATGCTCAGTTACTGGCATTCAGGGGAAGGGACATGCGGAAACATCCATAATTCAGTAATACAGCTGCTGATAGAATACTCCAGTTTTCAGCTCCATGACTTGTCCTTACCCTGCATTTGGCTTCGTCTCCAAGTCCAGAGACTCCTGGGTTAATTTCTTCAGAGTATGAACCTCCATTCTGCTCTGGGGTGGTGAGCAGAGAGGGAAATATTTATCTGGAAGCTTAGGAGTTGCTGAGGGGACCAGGGATTGGAGGTCCAACTCACATACAGTCCACCAATCCATTCATTTTAGAGTCACATCTGCACTTCTACCTTTTGTGGTTCTTGCTGCCTCTGAGCTCTGGGAATCTCAGTTTCTAGCTCATTACTCATTGAAATCCCCCTCTGAGATGCTTAGATTTCCATTTCCTCTGTTCTACTGCATCAGTTGTTCCTTCTCTATTCACTTTCCGTATTCCATAAGTTGGATGAATATTCTTTGTTTCTTCTCCAGCTTGTGGGGAGCTAATAATACCTTTTTACTGGATATTCTTTTACTGTTATTTTACTGGTGTTTGGAAGGAGGCACAGGAGTGTGGCCACTCTACCGTGTTTTCATTCCTTTTTCTAGTTAACCTAATTTTATTTTATTTTTCCTTCCTGAGACAGGGTCTTGCTCAGTCGCCTGGGCTAGAGTAGAGTGGCGTCATTATTGTTAGGGTGGAAAGCCTAGTGGGTGCTCACGGCACAGGTGGAGAAAAGTTTCTCACACAGAGATTAGGATACACAAAAGTAAAAAAGTTTATTTTATTTTCTTAGAGGAGAGAGAGTGAGAGAATGAAAGACAGAGGGGAAGGCGGGGGAAGAGAGCAGGAAGACGGAGCGGCATCCCAAAGAAACAGAAGGGGGTGCCAGCACTGAGGCCAAGTGGCTTGCCAATTTTATGGGGACAAAGAAAAAGGAAAAAAAAAATAGTGATTGTTGTCAGTTGAAACAGAAGCGGCTATGGAGTAATTAGCAGGAGGCAGCTGTGAGACATCAGGTTGTCCGTCTTCCTTATTTTCTCTGACAATGGTTATCTCTGAAATGTAGTCAGGTTTATTGCAAGGGATGTGATTTTGCATCTGAGGATGTGGTTTTGGGCAGGAAACTAAGGCCTGGAGTTTGCCCCCCTGCTGTCTGTCCGGGAGCTTCTCAGGAACACCTTGAGACTGTAAGACAAATTCTAAATGCAGTTTCTGGCAAATACAAAGAAAAAGATTTAGTTTTCCTTTCTGTCTTTCAGCTCTTTTCAGAGGTTTGTGAAAATGGAACCCTGCAGGGTACCTGCCAGCTAGGGAGAAAAAGAGCAAGAGAGCTGGGAGAGAGCTCGTGATTGATCTTTAGCTGTTATCAGGAAATTGTGGGATTAGATATTTTCCTGTTATTTCAGCAAGGCTGCCCCTTTCAATTACAGCTTACTGCAGCCTCCAACTCCTGGGCTCCAGTGATCCTCCTGTCTCAGCCTCCTGAGTAGCGGGGACTATGTGTGCCACCACACCTGGCTAATTTTTCTATTTTTTGTAGAGACAGGGTCTCACTCTTGCTCAGGCTGGTCTTCAACTCTTGGCCTCAAGAGATCCTCCCATCTCGGCCTCCCAGAATGCTAGGATTACAGATGTGAACTACCTATCACACCCAGCCTAGATAACCTAATTTTGAATTCCAGGCTTGATGGGAATGAGCATCTGTCTTAATCCTTTTTGTGTTGCTATAGCAGCATATCACAGATTGGGTAATTTGTAAAGAAAAGAAACTTATTTCTCATAGTTCTGGAGGCTGGGAAGTCCAAGGTTGAGGGGTCTGCTTCTGGTGAGGGCCTTCCTGCTGCGTCATGAGATGGCAGAAATGAAACCACCCTTTACACAAATCAATAATTGGGTGCAAGGCGAGAACTGAGGTAAGGGCCTAGCTAAAAATAATGATAATAATTAGTCACTATCCCCCTGTTTGTGTCTCTATAATTGCCACTTGGAGTCATGTAGCTGGCAGTCATAAAGATTCAGAACTTCTCCCCATAGCTGGTGTCCATAAAGATTCTTAACTTTCTCCATAGATAACATCACCTTTTTGAAACCTAAAGGTATTTTTCAAGATATCTTCCAGGCCCCACGTTCCAGTGGATTGGTTGACCCACCCAGACCAGTGGTCCATTCCAAGAAACCAACTCAACTGGAATAGTGACCCCAGGGACTGGAGCAACAGAAGATGATTTCTACACCCCTATAATTTTGCCCCAATTAACAAACTTTGCTTGCCAAACATTGTTTTTGTTTTTTTTTTTTTTAGACAGAGTCTCACTCTTTTGCCTGGGCTAGAGTGCCGTGGCATCAGCCTAGCTCACAGCAACCTCAAACTCCTGGGCTCAAGGGATCCTCCTGCCTCAGCCTCCCAGGTAGCTGGGACTACAGGCATGTGCCACTATGCCCGGTTAATTTTTCCTATTTTTAGTTTTCTGATTAATTTCTTTCTATTTTTAGTAGAGACAGGGTCTCGCTCTTGCTCAGGCTGGTCTTGAACTCCCGAGCTCAAACGATCTGCCCACCTTGGCCTCCCAGAGTGCTAGGATTACAGGCTTGAGCCACCACGCCGGCTGCCAAACTATTCTTAAAAGCCCTATTTCACAAATTCTCAGGGAGAAGGATTTGAGAAATCTCTCTCGTCTCCCCACCTAACGCTATGTGGAATAAATCTCTTTCTCCATTGCAACCCTGATGTCCCACTACGTTGGCTCTTCTCTGTGCAGTGGGCAAATGAGCCTGGTTAGGCAGCAACAGAAAGGCAAACAAGCACACAAGGCAGAAAGACAAGATGGGGGCCAAATGTATCCTTTTATCAAAGATAACAGCATTAATACATTCATGAGGGATTATTCCTTCATGCCCTAATCATCTTTTAAAGACATCACCTCTTAATACTGTTATAATGGCAATTAAATTTCCAACACACGAACTTTTGGGGACATATTCAAACCATTGCAGCATCACAGTAATTGGCCGTAGGAATGAAAACCCCTGAGAAGAACTGAATAGTTGGGCAGATGGTGTTAGGAACTCAAATCACTTATTGGTGAAAGAAACCCTACCTAAACAGGCTTAAACAATAGAGGAATTTATTGGTTCATGAAAGTGGAGGTTCAAGGGGTTCAATGGACAATTTTGATGTAAAGGAGAAAGTTAGAGACAAAATCTATTATGTAAGAAGAAGAAAAGGTATCTAAGTTACCAGAAGTAAAAGGAGTTAAATTAGTAAATTCAGGGCAAAGTAAACATATCAGCCAGAAGTTTTAGAAAGAGAAACAAAACAAAGAAAGAAATAGGTAGGAACTGCAGAATGTCTATGTTTACATGAACATATATGCAAAAGGAACCAATTATACAATGGAATTTCAGCTGGTATGGTTCAAGT
This sequence comes from Avahi laniger, assembly GCA_963575035.1. Lineage (NCBI taxonomy): Eukaryota > Metazoa > Chordata > Mammalia > Primates > Indriidae > Avahi > Avahi laniger. The sequence continues at coordinate 8,949 of CAUYSK010030911.1, forward strand.
TTCATTCAAGTTGTGGTGTGTTAGTTTGTCCCTTCCAGTTATTCTGACAATGGAACACCCTCTTTATGATAATGTCAGGATAATAACATCATCAAGAAAAAGACTACACACAAATGCAGTAAACAACAATTTGGGGCAAAACTGTCAATGGTTTAGCCAAATGAACCTTGGGGGACTGTCTGGAGAGGAGATTTGGAAGTGATATGTGCCAGATAAAAGAGTAATATCATGAGAAAAATAATTTCTGTTATATAAAAAGGATTGTTCAGATCCTGTGGGCTTGAGAGTGATTGTAGGTACTTCTAACCTGTTGTGTTTCTCCCTGAATTTGGTCAAGTTGACAGAGATAATGAATCATGTGTTTGTTTATTCTATTGTCTTGCCAGTTGTTTCATTGGCCCAACCGACTAGAAGAAACTCCAGGAACCAGAACTGGGAAATGGTGAGAGGTTTTACTCCTGATGAGCTGGGTAAATTGGTCTGGATTTGAGTGATTACACCTACTGTTCCTGAGTGGATGGCAGGAAAAAAAAAAAAAAAAGGAAAGGAAAGGGAATCAATATGGAGCCAGCTTCACTGGGGCTGTTTCCCTATCTCCCAGCTCTGTCTATCTCTTGCAGCTTCATTCTGGGCTTCTCCAATCCCAGACTTCTATGTTCCTAGTTTAGCAAACCCTGTAAAAATGGCAGTCTTTCCCAATAGCTCTGAAAAAAAAACTCCTGGGGGTGATTCTGATATGTTCTGCTTGGTCACATATATATCTCTGAACCAATCAATGAGACTAGGGAAATAAGGAACTCTGGTTGGCTTGGTTGGGTCACTTATCCTTTCTTGTAATGCTGGCCATGTAGCCCTGAGTGAGAGTTCATCTCCAACTAAGACACCTGGATTGGGTTCCTCACAGGAAAGAAGAGCTCACATCTAAGGGGAGGAACCGTACTGCTAAAAATGAGAGTTGTCTATCATAGGTTCATTTACCACTAAAGGATTAGAATCGTGCCTGTCTGTGCTGGCCAGAATGGCCCCTAATGGAGATTACAGCATTCAATATAAAACATTCTGAACTTTCAGAATGAACACAGAACTGATTTGTTCTATGTAGTTTCAAGTAAATTTTAATTTGGAGTGATGATCATAGCATCTGCAGAAGTGATGCTATTATGACCTTACCCTTTAGGCTTCGTAAACACCACCTTAAAAATCTGGTAGCTGTGAACATGGCAGTGGCTTATGGTGGAGAAGGGGATGTGTCCCTGTTGGTTTGCAGGGTCCAGCCTACTTTGAATTAGCCTTCATCTCAATGCCCTTCATTATCTAAAGCTTTTAATCCAGTTTATTGGAATTGTTTGTTTAGAAAATTTGTTGGTGACTGCTTATGTAAATTATACCTAAAAGATGGCTACCTAGGATAAAATAGAATTTGCTTTATATTTTATTTATAACATTTTATTTATAGTCAATTTTTCTGAATACTTATTTTATAAGGTGAGGAACACCTATGGAATATAAAACTGGGAATTGGTGGGGTATTTTTTTGTAAACTAGACGTAGTTGGAATGTTTCTATACCTAGTCAGCCCATAGGAATCAAAAAAGTCACATTAACCATAAATGCCTACCTGAAAGAGTTCAATAACTTCTCCTCACAAAATCTTCACCAGTTAATCTGGGAATCGTGAATGGGTTTCCTGCATGTTCTTAGGAACAAGTCGGCTCATGAGCCCATGGAGGTCCAGTCTCCTGGTACAAGTTCCTCATTCCAAATCTGCTGGATGGAGGCACTGAGCCTGTTGATGGGGCCCTCCCTGTAATTTCTGCTTTTCTGCTGCCCCATTGTATGTGCTGATTCTGACAACACAGCATAAGAAAGTTTCTTCAACTTCTAATTCTAAACTGCTTTTCAGAAAGCCCCAGTGAGTCCACAGGACCAAAGAGGTTGGCGTGGAGGAGAGGTGAGAGGTGAGAGGCCATGTTTTCCTCACCACTCTCTCCAGATTCTTTTTTTTTTTTTCTTTCAGAGACAAGGTCTTGCTCTGTTGCCCGGGCTGGGGTGCAGTGGCATGATCATAGCTCACTGTAACCTCGAACTCCTGGGCTCAAGTGATCCTCCCACTTAGGACGACAGGCACGCGCCACCACACCTGTCCTCTCCAGATTCTTGTTCAAAGCCTTTTCCTTTTCCTTTCTTCCTCCAAAGTCCCCAAGCCTCCAGGCATAGCTCTCTAAGTCAAGCATCAAATACCCCTGTGCTTATTTACTGAATCAAATATATGCCCCAGAACAGGGGAGGGTGTGTGTCAACCATCCACACCTGCCTCTCTGCCAAAGTTTAGGTCCACTGGGTCCTAATATAGTATTTTTCAGATATAGTACTTTTCAGAATAATGTTATTGAGACTTTTAAAAACAATTTAAAATTATCTGTTGTAACGGAGCAAGGAATAGAATGGCCATGTGAATGTTGACAATGATTTATTTTTTTCCCAATCCTACAGTAGCCTATACTCTCTTTGTTCTATATCATATACTTGTCACATTACTCAGCACATGTTCATAACTGGTCACTATTTTTTCTTGTGCTCAAATTCATTAAATAAGAGAATGAACATTGTATTCTGCAAATGTTAGATGCTGTAAACCTTAATACATTTTTTTTTTATAAAACTGGGAATTGTTGAAATATTTTAAGTAACTTTTCCATTGATGCCAAACATACATTACATTCTTATACAAATACAGTGTTGGGTATCAGTGATAGAATAATTCTGAATTCATTTTTTTCTTATACAAAATTTCCTTCAAAATTTCTTCTGAATTTGGAGAAGCTCCAAGAAGTATTCTGCAGAATAATTATGTCCAGTACTAATGAGTCATTCTGTCCTTCTCCATTTGAATCACATATCAGTTTTGGCTTTATGAGATTTTTTAAAAAATGATTTCACAATCATCTAAATAAAGGTTCTTTTGATGTTATTATAGTGGGAAGATTAAAATTTTCTCCAATAATGAAAATGTATAATAATTTTTAAAGATTAAAATTTCTTAGAGGAGTTTGTGAATTGTAACAGTACTCAATTTTTAGCCCCTTTAACATTTTTCTTACAAAAATATTAGAGAATGTTTAAAAGCTTCAATAACGTCATCATACTATTAAAATGCCTTTTTAATTTTTCTCAATTTCCTTCCAGCTTTGTCCATATATGCCTATATTTTACATATCTGTAATCATAGAGTATATATACCCATGGTTCTCAACTTGGGGCAATTTTGTCACCCTGGAGAGTTTAGAATGCCCGGAGACATTCTTGATTGTCACTACTGGGCGTGGGTGGTGCTACTGGCACCCAGGTGGTAGAGGCCAAGGATGCTGCTAAACATTCTACAATGTATAGCCTGCTCTCAGTGAAGGATTATCTGGTCCAAAATGTCAATGGTATCAGTGTGAGAAATCCTGGTACACACACACACACATACACATACATACACATTTTTGTATTAAGCTTTAAAAACTTTCCATTAAATAATAAATCCTTTTATTGTCACAAGAGTCTTATTAACCCCTTAATACACGTAGTTGACAATCATAATTTAACAATTTCCCTATTCCTAGATGTCATGGATAATGTTATGACCACCTCTGTGAATATGGCTTCTATATTAGTTTGAGTTAGACTTAAATTCTCCTGAGTAAAATTACTTTGACAAAGGGTATTATCATTTTTATGGCTCTTATGTTTGGTACAGGGATCTTATAAACATTAACTGTGGCAAAACACATTCATTATTAATAGTTTACCAAAGAGAATTAAAGTCTGCCTTTGACTACGGTTTCTAATGCTATCATTTTCCCCTAGTACTTTGCGGGAAGTACTAGGGGAAGATTCTATCTCACAGTTTTAACTTTTGAGTAGATGATGTGATTTTAGGTGTAGGGAGGACATGTCTTTACCCATTTATGTTACCCACTGTTTGAAATCTCACATAAGTCCGAGGGGAAAAAAGGTATAACAATCTGCCTTAGCCATCTTTAAAATAAGAGTCCTTGGCAGGGACACCGAGAGGGTTGGGACTGTGTTTTATTCATCCTTATGTCTAGGCCCACCACAGGATCAGGCTGAAAATGTATGTCATAAAAGTTTGTTGACTGTAGGAGTGGTAAAACATGAAGTAACTAGCTGAATGTAACTGACTGTACTGGGGCAGATGACAGCACAGAAACCTTTGTGTTTCCACAAAACATAATGATTTTATGGGAACACACACAAGACATCATGTTATGATTGGTTCTTTTTTTTTTTTTTTGAGACAGGCTCTGTTGCCCTGGCTAGAGTGCCGTGGCATCAGCCTAGCTTACAGCAACCTCAAACTCCTGGGCTCATGCGATCCTACTGCCTCAACCTCCCAAGTAGCTGGGACTACAGGCATGAGCCACCATGCCCGGCTAATTTTTTCCTCTCTGTATATTTTTAGTTGTCCAGATAATTTCTTTCTATTTTTAGTAGAGATGGGGTCTCGCTCTTGCTCAGGCTGGTCTCGAACTCCTGACCTTGAGCAATCCACCCGCCTTGGCCTCCCAGAGTGCTAGGATTACAGGCATGAGCCACCACGCCCGGCCTACGATTGGTTCTTAACGGTTATCATTATACTTAATGATTTAAAGATTGTTGCTTTTCCTATCAGACTCTGCTAGAAATATCTGCTAAGGTTGGTGGTGGAAGCCAAGATATCAAAGGTCAGGGGACAAATACATAGCTTTTCCTCTCAGCCAGGATGAAAGTGTACTCTCTAGGAAGATAATATCAATTTTTGTTTAATTTAACAGGATTACAAAGGCATTAACAAATTAATGAATTAATAGATACATTTTTAAAAACTAGAGAGTATGCGTACATGACACAAAAAATTGAAAAGTATACAAGAATACAGTATATGGAAACAAGGCTGTGGTTTCCAGCAATCCAGTTTCCCTCCCTGGAGGCTTACCATGGATATGTTAGGTATAGGCAAAAAACTGTTATAATTAACAGATTCCAAAATAAGATACACAAGCAAAAATAGAAAATTGTCTCTCTCATGTAACAGTCTGGAAGTGTGAGTTCCAGCTGTGTGTGTGTGTGTGTGTGTGTTAAATCATCCAGGAATGCAGTTCCTTCAATCTTGGTGCTCTGCCATTCCTTATGGGTTTGCATAGCGGAAGCTAACTCGGCGCCACATCTAGACTCCTGCATGTGGGAAGGAGAGAGGACGTGGGGGAGCAAACAATTCTTTTGAAGGAAATGATGCAGAAGATGTACCAACATTTCTGCTCCTATTCCATGGGCAAGAACTTTGTCATACGACCACATCTAGCTGCAAGGAAGGCTGGGAAATGTATCCTCTAACTGGGTGGCTTGCATGCCAAGCTAAAACTCTCATTGCAGAAGAAGGAAGGCTAGGTGGGTGGGACTGGGATGGGAGTTGGAGGGAACTGATTTTGTAGCTGTGGGTGTCTAAGAATGAGAATCAATTCTTTCACAATGCATCAGTGATGTCAACTGGATTATGAATCATTGACTCTGCCCCAGTGTTGAACTGTGATGCCTGGCATGTCACAACTAGATCCCTCCAGAATGCCAGGGAGTAAATAAGTAGCAATCAATAGAGGCCTGATGGTTCAAGCTACTTAATTTCTAGATCATTTGTCTTTTTTAGCCCATTCTTGTCTTTTTTTATATTTGAACCTCTAAGACTGGGGCTTGATAATCTGGAGGTCATTAGACAATCTTCCTTGTCCATGACAAGACTGGGCAGAGTTAATTTTTTAAAGTCGTGAAGCAGATGAAATTCGTCTTTGGTAATTTCAGCTTTCTTCACATTTCTTTCCTCTTCTGGTGTCTCTTCCTTCTCTGGGTACAGTATACATGGCCTTGTGGTATCCTGACCATTCAGAATGCCACCCACAGTGTACACAGAACTCTGACTCCTCTTTATGTAAGACTGTGGTTACAAAACTCTCTTCTTTTCTCACCCAATAATTATTTCCCCTTAATCCCCCACCTCTAGCTGGTTGATAGGGCTGGGAAGAGGGGGCAGAAAAGGAGCTTAAGGAGTAGTTGCCCCCGCTTGTGCAAAGAACTCAATCTGAGTAGGTAGAACTGTTGTCTTACCTAGCTGAAAAGGACTAGAATTTGTCTTACTGACTGCAGGACCAAAAAAAAAAAAAAAAAAAAATTCTGTGTCTTAATTGCAGATATACAAGTTAGTATTCATGCAGAAACATTTCTAAGAGTCAATTCTGTAAATTTTCACTTCTTTTCTGCAAAAAGCATTGTCCTACACAAATAATCATGCAGATTAACTTTCTTTCTTTTCCATTCCTATGGTCATTTTGGTATCATTTGTAGAACAAAGAAGCCACATTAGCGACTTTGTTTTCAGATTGAGATAAAATGATGTATTCGTACTTTCTTTTTCTCGCTGAAATCTTATAATAAATTTTTATTATTTATTGCATCCTCCCGACTCTCTTGCAGCTATTGTTGTATAAGTACTTAGGTTTCAAGAATCAGATGTCTCTTATGTAAAATCTAGAAGGCTGTTTCCACTCCTAGACATGCTGGTGGAGGCATTTTTTTTTCTTCTATTAACAGTGGTACTAGAGGTCCTGGTGTTCATTTATTAGCTTCATGAATATCAGCAAGCAAGGGCGGTGCATCTATTTTGCTGGTGCAGATTACAGTTGGTATGGTGCGATTCTGCAGCTGGCCATTGAAGTGGCAGCTTCCTGATCATGGTGGCTTCCAGACTGTGGCCACCGCGGTGTAGTGGTGGAGCTGTCAGCTTCTCAATGAGGGAGAGCACAGCTCTTTTGGTTTTCCAGTTCTGAAGTGTGGTTTTGAAAGTGATTTCACTAGTATTCTCAATTTTTTAAGTGTTTTCATACTTCTAGCTTAGACTAAGTCGAGTGTATTATGTTCTCTGAAACTTCTGCTCTGCCTGTTTTCAGGATCCCTGATATTTTAGCAAATATTTATTGAGGATCTTCTATAAACAGGTGTTGAGATATATTTTTTTCTAGAGGTATAAAACAATAGTTTCAGTTCACACAAATTCTGGGTTGCTTAAAAAATTATATTTCCAGGAAAGTAGTTCTGTCCAAATAGGGCAGAACAATTAAAAGTTCCAATTCTAATTTAGTCACCATAGACAGTTCATATGTCCTTTCTGATCTAGTGAAAAGAAGATGGGAATTTAGAGACAAAAGATTAGTCTTTCTGAACTTCATCTGCCAATTAGAGATAGTAAGGACCTGCCCCATCTACCTTATAAGGTTTCTGTGACAATCAAATGAGACAATGTATGTGACATTGCTTTGTACATAGTAAAGTACTAACACAGGGCTGGTTATTTATTTGTAATTAGTAATAATAGTAACTTTATCCTACAAAGTTTCAACATCAGATGGTTATAATAGCACCTTCAAAGAAAACTACTTTTGTTTGCCTAATTCCTCAATTCAGTGCAAATTTTGATTTTCACGTAATGGTGTGCTTAAAGTAAATCAGAGAGTAACTGCTTGCTTTGTAAAGGAATTTTCACTTTTGAAAATATTCACCATAGGAAATTTTCTGTTAAAATGGCTCTCCCACATTTATTGCAATTGGTTGATTTACAAATTCAAATCACATGTATTTTGGTACATCTGGTGCACAAAATGAGCCCTATCTGGTTACTTGAAAAATGAAGTTATATTTTAAAAATGATTTCATTTCAAATATGAGTGAGGAGAAAATAAAATTTTAGATTGGTCTTTGGGATACTTGTATAGACATAATTTGCAAAGTTTACATGCTTTGTTTCATGTGGCAGAGAAAGAGAAGCTTAATTTAGATCAACAAACACGTAGTCAGTGCCAGGCAATGTTCTAGGTGCTGAAGACACAAAGATAAACGAGATATAGTCATTCCCATGCTACAGTCCAGTCCAAATATGTCCAATGTGGTAGGCACTTTTTATGTGGCTACTGATAACTTAAAGTGTGGCCAGTGGGACTCACAGTGAATTTTAAATTTTATTTCATTTTAATTAATTTAAATTTAATAGCCACATGTGACCACTGTCTACTATATTAAACATCACAGGTCTAAGCCAAAACCCATAGCTGATTTGTGGTTACCAAAGAGAGGATGCATAGGCAAACCTCTTTTGTTCTGTTTTAAAACAAAGGTAGACTATTAATTTTCTGGATTTAGGGGTAAGGATGAAGAAACTGCTGAGACAGTTTGGGAAAGTAAATAGCAACAAGGGAAACAATCATACAATTCTGTTTAAACTCTGTTTTATTGATTCAGATGTTCCCTAATATATTCAGAAGGCAAAGACATTGCCTGGCTTTCAGAATGCTGAAGACAGCAAGGGTCAAAAAACTGAGCTTTAAAAAACCTAGTTTAAATGATGCCGACTGGTGAAGGGGCGGCATTATTTCCATGACCTGCCAGGCAGCTTCCGGGAAACCAAAGTCTTTGGGTTCCAGGGGGAGTATGGTTGCAAAGCTGAAACTTAAAGGAATTGACGGAAGGACATAAAATAAATAAATAAAAACCTAGTTTATGTATTATTGTTAGAATCCATTGTTCTTTTTATATTAAATAGTAGTCTCAGCATCCAAAGATTAGGAAAGAAGAATGAGTGAATTATGTAACTTGTTTACCAAAGTAACTTGTTTACTTTTATGGGGTGTGGTGGGCCATTCCTAAGATATTTTTATTTTGTCCAAACTTAAAAAGAATTGTGAGCTTAAAACGTTGAATTATTTTTCTTCAGGTGAAACAAAACAATAGAATAATTGGAAGTAATCAACAGTACTTACTATCTTTTTGTTGTTAAGTACAAGCAATTACTTGTTAATTTTTCCTATATTTTCATATGCAAGGTGAATTTAGCTTGATTAATTCTATTCACTCCCAACTGTGGACAGAAATGCTATCATTTTACTCTTTATTTATTAAATTATAATTTATTAACATTATTTTAAAATATCTAAAGCACTATCCATTCACATGAGTCAGAGAGAAAAGTGAAAATAATTTAAATATTAATTTTAAGATTAAGTGGCTATAATCAATAACAAGGAATCTGAATTTTACCTGTCATTATTTGGTAAATGAGGGAGCACTTCTAAGATCAATCTTTTATTTTTGCAGATTTATCACAATTTTTTTAACTTTTATTCTTTTTTTTTTTACAATTTTTTTTAAAGAAGCCAAACACTGTGGCTGCTGGAGCCCCAAATCAGTTGTGCATAACAGTTCCTGAAAGAGTATACCACTGTGGTTACACTCGACTACACCTGGAGCTAATATTGCTCTAGGGCACTTCCTGCAGGGTGCATACTCTTAGAACTGTGGTTCTTTTGACCATAACTAAGCAAATGTGGGTTGAATTAAAGGGGCTAACTTTAGCAACAGCAACACAGTACACTTTCTCTGTGATTGCTGTCAAACAAGCCAAGTGGTAGCATCAGAAACAGTGCACTCTGAATTTAGCAAAATTTCATAGAAACTAGCTGATTTGTCTCTAAATAGCTGGATTTCATGTTAAACATGTTGTCTTAATCATAACAAACCTCTACGGCTCTAATCCTTTAAAAATGTGGCTGACAGTAAAATGTACATGAGGCTTTATTTGACTTTTACAAGAGTTGAGGCAGGAAACAAAAGTTTTGTATATTCAATGAAATAACAGCAATATCGGAAATTGAGTTTGGGTATGAAAAACTCATAATTTGCATCTCTGGTTGTTCAAAGGATGCATCCACCAGAAAATAGTGACACTTTTCACATAATTTCTGGGCTTTTTCTACAAAATTAAACGGAAAAATTAATAGCAAAACAGTGCATTATACTTGTAATTTTCTATGGAAGTAAATGTAATTTCCTTATACAAGTACCAACAGTGAAAGCTATAATCTTTTTGGCCCATCCCAGAATTACAGCTGCTTAAATCCAGGCATAAATTAGTGAATGAATTAGTAACATGCTAAGTGACTATAAATTAGATCTGTATGTCCACGGTACTAAATAGCACAATTGTTTAAATCATCATTCTTCTGATGAAGAGTATTGGCTCTGGAACCAGATTGCTTCAGTTCCAATCCAGGCTCTCTATTTTATTAATTGTGGCTCTAGGGCAGGTTTCTTAACCTTCCTAGACTGTTTCTTTAATTGCATAACGGGCAGAATAATAATAATGCCTCTGGTAGAGGGCTTCTGTCAGAATTGTTAGCACAATGACTGGCATATTATATGTGGTTGTTATTATTATTGCATGTGCATTATTTTATATGTGCCTGGTAGCCTATCTCTTGGGTAAGTGCCTTGTTTCCTTAACTTGATTGCAAGTCTCAAGATGACAGGGACCAACTCATATAGTTTTCTAGTCCCCTTATCATCTAGCACAGTATCTTATAAATTAGTTTACGTAGGTCAGTAATGAGATTTGAAACTAAAGGGCAATTTAGGGCTAGATTATGAAGGCCCTTGACTCTCAGTTTCCCTAGGCCTGCCCTAGGCCTGTCTCCCACTCTGGTATAATTCCTGAATTCCCTTTGGGATGTGGCAATGGGAACTCTTGGCTGCTGTCTACTTTACTCTATAGCAGCCAATCCAATCAAGCACTCAGAAAATTAGCCAGTGGTCTGAGGCTGTAATGCACAAGAGGTTCCAGATAGTCATAGCATGTAGGAGTTGTTTCTCATTGTCTTAGGCATTTCTGGTGACTGACATTTCTGGTGTGTCATTTCTTTATCTTACCTAAGTGAAATCACATAGAATATAATTTATGTCCTCCCTCTTTAGCTCTTCTCATGAGCTAGCTAGCATTTTCCTTATCAAAGAACCTATTGTCCTGTCTGAACATCTCATGTGCAACAAGCTCAAATATCACCCACGGTCAGTGAACTGAGTGATGTCCTTTAAAAATGCTTCCAAAGTTTTACTTCTTCCATAATTTTTATTCAACAGTTTGATTTGCACTTGTCACAAAAAGAACGAAGATTAATACTGGTACATATTGACTTTTACCTACTATTAGTGAAACAATGCTGAGTATAGCAGCCTAGGTTCAGCAAGGCTGGGTTTCCTTACATATTGGCGAGAGAGTTGCATTTTAACTTGGTATAATCCATAGATTGAATGCAGGGCTTTGAGAATTTAAAATATTTTCTCCATCACAAGTAACCTTTGGAAAGTTTCTATAGGGTCTAATAAGTTCACAGTTGGGAGTCAATAGAATCTACTCAAACTAAATTTACCTTCCATATGAAAATACGGATAAAATTAACAAGGAGGTGTGGATCTACCATCTTGTCTCTCCTTGCTCCTGCCCAAGACATGGCTTCTGTTCATAAATTCCTATTAAATGTTTCTTTCTAAGAAAAAAAAATTAATAAGTAGTTGCTCATACTTAACAACAAAAAGATTAAGTGCTACTGATCATTCCTAACTACTTTACAGAATATTCTATTGTTTCATTTCTCCTAAAGAAAAACAATTCAGAGTTTTAAGCTCTCAACTTTTCTTTTCTGTCTCTTTTAATTTGGGCAACTTAAAAATATCTTGGGAATGGCCTATCTCATCCCATCGAAAAAGTTTCCTTTGTAAGCAAGTTTACTAATTCACTCATCCTTTCCTGATCTTTGATGCTGCTGAAACTATTATAAAAATCACACTGAATTCTAAAGATAACATATCCACAAGTTTTTCTTTTTCTTTTCCAACAGGGTCTTGCTCTGTCACCCAGGCTAGAGAGTGGTGGTGTCATCATAGTTCACTGCAGCCTCCAACTCCTGGGCTCAAGTGATCCTCCCAAGTAGCTGGGACTATAGGGGCGCCCCACCATGCCTGGCTAATTTTTGTATTTTTTGTAGAGTTTGGGTCTAGCTCTTGCTCAGGCTGGTCTCAAACAGACCTCAAGCGATCCTTCTGCTTAGGCCTCCCAAAGTGCTAGGATTACAGGCATGAGGCACCATGTCCAGCCCTAAACAGGTTTTTTTAGACCTCAGTTTTTTGACCCTTTCTGTCTTCAGCATTCTGAAGGCCAGGCAATGTCTCTGTATTCTGAAAATGTTAGGGGACAATTGAATCAATGGAACGACTTTAAACAGAATTGTATAATTGTTTCCCTTGTTGCTATTTACTTTCCCAAACCATTGCAGCACTTTGTGCTGATGACATTTTCTCATCTGTAGTCAGCTCTGCATCTCCCTCTTTGATACTTTCATTTTATTTTAATTTAAAAAATAAAATTCGAATTTTTTTTAAGTTAGTCAATGTATACCTGCAGCTGCACATAAATTTGATTATAACTGTACTGTGTTGTGGAAAATCTTGCAATTGAATTCCAAAATGACAGGCAATGTAAATTACCAAGTACAAAACAGTGTATGCGGAAAGCATTGTCAGCAATTAATAAAAATAGCTTTTTGGGAGGAAATAACTTTGGAAAGGAGAGAACTGGGCTGGAAGAAGAAACAATCCACACTGCTAGGAAAGAAAGGGCCACATTTGGGGAAGCATCTGAGAGATAAGGACAACAGAAATACAGAGACTGGATCTCTGGCAATCCTACAAGGGGTAACAGAGAGCAGTTAGGTTCCCTTAGATTTGCCACTTTCTCTTCTGGAAGGTATACTGGATCTTTATTTCCTAAAGACGACTCATTCAGCATTTTTGACCACCTAAATTGCGCTGGAGATTGTACAGGAACTAGGTTTACAAAGATGAAAAGTGCACAGTTCCTGTCTCCAAGTGCTCCCAGTATTTAAAACATAACATCTTAAGAGGTAAGTATAAAGGACCCTGTTGCAAAAAGAGAACGCAGCAACTAAAATATTGGAAGGACTCCAACAGAGGAAGTTAGCTGTGGTCCAAGGGACAAACAAAATTTTGACAGGCGTTCGTATCTCTCCAAAATAAATGATAAAGTGAAATAGACTGTCCAGAAGAGAAACAATTGGGATGAAGGATGAAATTTTATATGGAAGGTTTAAAACATTTAACTGGAGCAGGGGCTTCACAGACAAGTCCCTTATGCCGCCCGTAGAGAAGGCCCAGACTGCAAGCGAGCGATAACCGCTCAAACTGACATGCGCCTGTGCAGAGCGTCTCCTACGGACTTGCACCTCGCTGGCACTCAACAAATGTTGACAGCTGTTCTCGAATATCTAGTCAGGGGCGGGAGGAGAGTCCACCCATTTGTATTACATTTCGCACACAACATAGTGGGAAGGCTAATTAATTTTATGGTTCCAAACCCTTTTTTCCCCTCATTCCTTGCAGTTTTAGGGTTCTGTGGGATGTCTGCAGGGATTTTAGAGGTTTTCCTCATCCTCTTTTGAAGAGAATAAAAGCATTTAAATTAGCGGGAGGGCGGTTAACACCCGCAGCCCTGGCGCCACTGCACGCTTAAGCGCCCGTCCGGATTCACTCCAAGCCTGGCCTCGGGTAGGAGCCTTACAGCGCCAACGGCTGCAACCGCTCCCGGCAGTGGGCGGTGGGCGTTGCGCGGCTGGGGCTTTCAGACCAACGGAGAGTTCGGAAGGCGCCGGCTGGGAGGCGGGGAGGCGAGGCCGGGCCGCGGGCGGATTTTGACGAGCATCCCTAACAGCCAATTGGAAGCCTGGTCGACTTTTCCCCTGCCAATAGGGAGCAGGATCCAGGCCGTGGGGGGGGGGCGCTTCCCGCGGGCTGCGGCTGGATTCGATCCTGCGCGGCAGCCGCTAAAGTGGGGGCGGAGGCTCGGCCTGGGCGGCGGGGAGCGGATTAAGGGAGGAGGGAAGACCGGAAGCCACGGTCGCGTCCCCATCCTTAGATTCGCTCCCTCGGGCTCTGAGAGGAGACGGCGGAGGGAGAGGCTGAATGTTGGCTCGGTAATAAAGGGGAGCGGCCGCTCCGGAGCCTCCTCCCGGGGCGAGCCCCCTCAGGCCCCAGCTCTCCTCAGCCACCTGGCTCCTGGGCGCGCGGTCCCCGCGGACCGCCCGGCAGCGGAGACCTTCGCTGAAGAGGCGCTGCCCGCGGCAGGGACTGGCCGGCGGCATCCGAGGCCCGCGCCCCACCGCCACCACCACCCGCCTGCCCGCCGGTCCCTCCGGCCGCCGCCATGTCCTCCTCCTCCTCTTCCCCCAGGGAAACGTACGAGGAGGACCGGGAGTATGAGAGCCAGGCCAAGCGCCTCAAGACCGAGGAGGGGGAGATCGACTACTCGGCTGAGGAAGGCGAAAACCGCCGGGAAGCGACGCCCCGGGGCGGGGGCGATGGCAGCGGCGGCGGCCGGAGCTTCTCACAGCCGGTAACAAAGCGCGGCGCCCCGTCCGCTGTGCCTGGCGGCTCCCCGGGAAGCAGGGCCGGGCAGCAGGGCCTCTCGCCCGCTGCGTTTACCTTTTCTGCTGCGCTGACCCGGTCGGGAAGTGCCCTCTCTTCCCTTTGGGGCTTCTATTCTTGCCTTTACCTGTTTCCCGCACCCCGATTGCCAGCCCGGCCAGGCTGCAGGCCCCGCAGCGAGTCGGCCGCTGGGCCCTGAACTTGGGGAGGGAGGGTCGCGGGGCGGGGGCGGCAGGGAGGCGCTGCTTCCGCTCCGGGGGGCGATGAGCTCTTTGTTAGTTTAACTCCTCGGGCTTGGGGCCAGCGTCCGGACCGCCCGCCGCCTACGGCCCGGCTGCCCGCTGCGCCCTCGCGCTGGTCACGGTCGCAGGATGGTCGCCTCGGTTCCTCTGAGGAATGAATCTCTTCGCCTCGGTCCTCTGGAGAGCCGTAACTAAATGACATATTACGCCCTGGCGCTTACTCCTCCCTAGTTCCTAGTTCCTTTGAAGGTTTAATTTTAAAAAATTTAGTCTTTGCAAGCATGGCGTGCGTGCTTTGCTACCCAGTTTTGTAACGATTGCTCGGTACTTTTACCTCTTCGGTTAAAAAATGAGTTGGCAGGTGTTAGTACACCCCTACCTTCGAGTAAAACAAATCTTAAAATTACTTCAGTTCTTCATCGGCGGTTTATTCCCTATTTGCCCCACGAAAGGAGGAACTGAACTCAGGGCTGCATTAAACACACATTCCTGGAGTCTTGCCTTCCTCTTACCAAAAATGTTAGCCGGAGGAAGAAGGAACGTGAAAATCATTTTACCCACAGCAAGTAGTCACTCAGCTTCAGTGGGATGGAGACTCCAAGGAAACAAAGCAAAGCAAAAGTTTTTGCCCTTTTTTGGTGCACTTAAACTGTCTTAATGACTTAGATGTTTTTTAAACATTTAACACATTTGAATTGTGGTTAATTCAGCAAACTTGAACCGCAGTTTACGAAGTTGTACACTTTTCTAGTATTAGATTAAAATGTTTTTCACCTTCTTTCTACAGGAGGCAAATTAGAAGCCTTTTTTTAACTGTTTGAATTTTCATGTAAAAAATTCTGGTTGGTAGTACCCGGCGTTAGAGTTTCCAATTACAAGAATGTGTCGGCTCAGTTTCTAACACATTTAAGGAACTTTTTCTCCCTCTAAATGAAAGTTTCCTTATGGTTAGCTATTACTTTTGATTTTTGTGTCTAGCTATTTGAAATATTAAAAATGTAACTTGGAAGTATGAATAAAGGAAATGCATTTCTTAAGTTTCAGTTCAAAGCCAACTCTTGTGGAAGTTGGAAACAGGAATAGTATAACTGATACTTACTTAGGTGTATTTGATCGGTATACCTCATTTGTCAGAAGTCTTGTTTGGGTTTCTATGCAGCAGCATGAAATGTCTTCAGGCGTCTTGAAAAGATACTTAAATCAGTTTATAAAAATTTGTTTTTGAAAACAGACAAAGCATGAAACCAATAATATTGTTTTGTTTTGGATATTGCAAAGAAAATAATGTATATATCCAAAGCGAATTGTATAGAACAGTGGAAATAGCATTGAGCAGAGTTTGGGGAGGGTCTTAGCGTAAATTTATGTGAGCTTGAGAAAGTCAGTTAACTACTACTCTGAGTTCTCTTAGTCTGTAAAATATTAAAGTTGAACGACGTGCCATTCTTATCTGAAACAGTAATTCAGTAACTAATGTAATGCAGTTTTTAAGTTATCAGGCAAGAATTAATATACACAGATTGAGTCACAAATTCTAATTTTTATCTTCCTGCTGTGTATTTCTTAGGAAAGGGCTAATTGCTTTTATTTAACAGAAGATCCAGTATTGTACAATGAAATCTAAGGAAGGGCTGGGCACAGTGACTCATGTCTGTAATTCTACCACTTTGGGAGGCTGACGGACAGGCTTTCTTGAGGCCAGGAGTTTGAGATCAGCCTGACCCAGAGTGAGACCCCGTCTCTACAAAAAAATAGAAAAATAAGCGGGTGTGGTGGATCAAGTAGTCCAACTACTCAGGAGTCTGAGGTAGAAGGGTCGCCTGAGCCCAGGAGTTTGAGGTTGCAGTGAGCTATGATGATGCCACTGCACACTAGCTAGCTCAGGAGAAAGAGCGTGAGATCTTCTCTTAAAAAAAAAAAAAAAAAAATCTAAGGAAGATTTTTTTTCCTTGTTTTTAAACATTTTTTTCATCATCTAGTTTTTGGTACTATTTTGAAATCATTGCAACTGTGGACACCTGTACATAATAAAATTTTATTATTAGACTAGGCATTCCCTGGATAGATGTTTATCATCTAGTATTGCCTCATACAGAAATACGATAATTCATCTGCTTGAAAAGAGTTTAGGCCAGCGCAGTGGCTCACGCCTGTAATCCTGGCAATCTGGGAGGCAGAGGCAGGAGGATTGCTTGAGCTCAGGAGTTCGAGACCAGCCTGAGCAAGAGTGAGACCCTGTCTCTATTTAAAAAAAGAAAAAGAAAAAAAGGGTTTGACAACACCTCAGTGGTCCTTCAGCCCAAAGAAATACTTTTGTGGTCAGACTGTTAAAGTAAATGTAGATTAGGTACAATGACAGGCAATCTTTTCAACTCTAGTTGGAAGTCTGAAGTACAAAGTAAGACTTTGAAGATTTACATTGTTTGGCTTTTTATGGTTAAGTTTCCTCGAGTGCTTTAATAATAACTAGATTTAAAGAGGAAAATGAGTATTTAAGAAACACATTGTGGTTCTACAAATGCTCTTAACTTAAAGATGAGTGGATCATTGTGAATGATCATGATGTTTGAAGGTGTGAAGAGAGAGAGTTCTTTGGCTATGAGAAATAAGACACCCTTCATATTTATGTCTTCTGGTACTTGTTTTTTATAGAGCAAAAACTTCCAGGGTTTTTCAGATTCACTGAGCTATACTGTTAAACAAGAGTTGCTTAGAGAGGTCCATGCCATGTATTATAGTTACTTTATCCTTGTGGAAAAAATAGTGTCCTTAAATGTAGTAGGCATGACCTTTAAGATCATATTAATAGTAAATTTCTATAGCTCCTTACTTCTAAGAAGGCAGCTTGACTTCCAAATATTAGAGCTTCACTTGGCAAAACCACTTCAGGAATTGAATTGGGATAGATTGCTAATTTGTTTTGGAGATTTTTAAGTTTTTCTTTTGCTCTATTCTGCTGGTGAATAAACAGGCAGGTCATAGTATTGTTTGCTGATGAGGTGAAAATTGAAGTTTCTCAGACTTTAATAAATAGACTTGCAAGATGACAAAATGCCAAGATAAAATTGTAGCTTCTAGGATTTCCAAACAGGATTATACACTGCACAGAGAATCTGGTTTGAATGTAGTTCAAGGATGTGTGCCCCAGAGGTAAGTGCCAGAGCCTTAAGGCTTGCATAGCAGTAGTGTCTT
>CAUYSK010030915.1:0-10747 GCA_963575035.1 Avahi laniger
TTAAAAGTTACAGAAAAGACTGTATCGATCATGGTCCCAAAAGAAACACACGGCACAGACAAGGTGTGTAGCTGAAAAGAGTTAATGAAAGAATCACTCAGTGAGGTGAAGGCAGGGTTAAAGGACCAGAAAGGGAGAGTCGAGAACACCGAGACTAGCAAGAGTGGGAAAGCGATGCCGGCCCAAGGCCTGAAAGGGAACGAGACGGGGGACTGTCGCTGGAGCTCGGTGACAGTTGGAGCCAAGAAAAATGCACCTCCCAACAGGAGCCGTAGTCATAACAGACTGCAGCTACTGACAGATGGTAGCCAGGTAGGGAAGGACACCTTCTCCATCTCGCGGGTATGTCCTATTTATGAACTTAACCAGAAACCAGATGACAAGGGAACCCAGACGGTGCTGTAGAGGCCATCCTCAAAGGCCACAGAGCAGGGCAGAGGAGGGTATCAATGAACTGTAGGGAGTAAGAGGGAGCAGAAGGGGGTGCAAACAGAAAGTAATCAGCACAAAGATATCAGAGATAAATTCAAATATATCAGTAATAACAATTATACAAACAAAGTCTAGATTAAAAGTCAAAAATTGTCAAACTGAGTTTTTTAAAAATCCAACTTTATGTTGCCCTAAAGAGATTTATTTAAACTACAAAGACAGAGAAAAATTGAAAGTGGAAAAAAAGAAACACAATACATTAGGGAAATAAAATCCTGAAGAAAATGGGTAAACTATGTTACTATAGTACTAAGATAAGTATTACTATATTACTATCAAAGCAATCAATAAACATTTAAGAAAGAACATTATTAGGAAAAAAAGAATCACTAGATATTGATAAAACACTATGGTGTATTGGTAAATATTTAACAGGCTTTTGGGAGAAGGGAAAGACTTATTCCTAGAGTTTTCCAATTTCTCTGGTGAAAATATTTTTACTTTGGCCAATTTCAAGCTACCAATGTGAGACTGACTCCAAATTCTAAAAATTTAACATTAGCTCTTAAGAGTTGTAGCTCTCATGAGCATAAGTCCGCTTCAGCACCCTCACTCAACAAAAGGTTGAATTCACCAGGAAAATAAAGTAATTAAAAACACATTTGCAACTGTGCCTTATATGATACTTGATTGGCACAGGTATGGAGGGAAAAACTATATTGGGGCAAATGAGGAAAATTAATAATAGAATGTCTATTATATAATGATATTATACCAATGTTAAGTGTCTTTGACAAGAGAGTACACTTGTATTTTCCTAACAGATACTGTTCAAGTTGGGGAAAGGAAGTGCCATTATGTTTGCAATTTACAATCAAATGGGTCATTAAAAAGGACATACAGTGATGTCAGCTAAAATGGTGGGGTAGGTAGCTTTTAAGGGTCCCTCCCTCCACAGAAACACCAATAAATTGAGCAAAATTGTCAGACTCAACTTTATCAAAACTCTGGAAAATAGTCAAAGATTTACAGCAACAAAGTGAACGTTAATCAAGAAAGACAACATAAAAATATGCCAGGCACTATGGCTCACACCTGTAATCCTAGCACTTTGGGAGGCTGAGGTGGGAGGATTGTTTGAGGCCAGGAGTTCGAGAACAGCCTGAGCAAGAGCGAGACTCTGTCTCTACAAAAAATAGAATAATTTGTTGGGCGTGGTGGCACATGCCTGAGTTCCCAACTACTTGGGAGGCTGAGGCGAGAGGATCGCTTGACTCCAGGAGTTTGAGATTGCAATGGGCTATGATGGTGCCACTGCACTCTAGCCTGGGCAGCAAGAGTGAGACTCTGTCCTAAAAAAAAAAAAATCTGAAAAAGAAATTAAGAAAACAATTCCACTTACAATAACATTCAAAAGACAAAAATACCTTAGAATAAATTTAACCAAGGAGGTAAAAACATGTACACTGGAAACTACAAAACATTGCTGAAAGAAATTAAAGAGGAGCTAAACAAATGGAAAGACAGCCTGTATTCATGGATTGGAAGACTACTAAGATAGCAATACTACCCAAAGACAGACTTACTACAATTCCTGTTAAAATTCCAATGGCCATTTTACAAAAATTGAAAAGCCAATCCTCAAATTCATATAAAGTTATACGGGGCCCTGAATAACCAAAACAATCTTGAAAAAGGAGAACAAAGTTGGTAGTCTCACACTTGCTGCTTAAAAGCTTACTACAAAGCTACAGTAGTCAAGACAGCATGATACTGACATAAAGATAAACCTGTAGGTCAATGGAATAAAACTGAGATTCCATAAATAAATCCACACATCTATGGCCAATTTTCAACAAGGATGCCAAGACCATTCAAGGGGGAACAGTCACTGTAATAAATAGTACTGGGACAACTGGATATCCCCATGCAAAAGAATGAAGAATATACATCATAGGATATAGAAAGATTAACTCAATCTCACTCATAAACACAGATGCAACAATCATAACTAAAATACAAAAAGCCATTCATCATAAACAAGCCAGCTCCCCAGCCAAAACAGCCTTGGTTTGTAATTGTTTGCTTATTTCCGCAGTGTAAATACTACAAACTTGGCTGATTTCAAGCTACCAATGTGACTTCAGTGAATGCAGAGTTGGGGAGAGATGCCAACAGTCAGCTCCCAAAGCTCACTATTATACATGACAGAGGTACCACCAAATACCAATGGATAAACATAATAAGGCTGGGCTAATTGGCTATCCCCATTTTTAAAATGAGATTGTATGTCTATTTCATGCCATACACAAAAATCAGTTGCAGATGGACTATGGACTTAAATGCAAATGTTAAACATTTTTAGAAGATAATATAGGAGAGAGCATCTTTATGATCTTGGAGTAAGAAATTATTTCTACAAAGAGACATAAAATCACTGACAATAATGGAAAAGATTTTTTATTACATTAAAATTATAAAATTCTGTTCATCAAAATACACCATTAAGAGAGGGAAAAAAACCTCTTTACTGGGTGAAGTGGTGAAAATTCTCACTGGAAGAATTTTTCCCACACAAATGAAATCAGACACCATTTTCGTCTGCCTCTTTGGGGCCCTTGGCCTAGCTACTCTCTCTTCCATTCTGTGGCTTAAATCTCTTCTTCTCTGCTGGCCTTTTCCCCTAACACTCCTCTATTTCTCTTCTTCACAGCCCAGCTTGTTGAAAGATTAGTATACATTCACTTTCTCCGCTTGTTCATTCTTCAAGCCAGTTCTTGATCTGGCATTGACTTCTCACTTCCACTGCACTCTGGCTTCTTGGCTGCACAGCTCTCTCTAAGGTGAGCACTGGCCTCCATAATGTGAAATCCAGTCAATGCTTTTGAGCCTTTATCTGACTTGCCACTCCTCAGAAGCATTCGGTAATGTCAACCACTCCCTTCTTGAAATCAGTTCCTGCCTCTGTTTCTGCAACAGTATTCAGCTCCTATTTCTCACTGCTGGATATTCTTTACAGGTTTTTCCATTCTCTCTGTTTCTTCCCACTGCGCACTAAATCTAACTAGCTTTAAAAAATAAATGAAAAGTGGCCGGGCGCGGTGGCTCACACCTGTAATCCTAGCACTCTGGGAGGCCGAGGCAGGCGGATTGTTTGAGCTCAGGAGTTCGAGACCAGCCTGAGCAAGAGTGAGACCTCGTCTCTACCAAAAATAGAAAGAAATTAATTGGACAACTAAAACTATATAGAAAAAATTAGCCAGGCATGGTGGCGCATGCCTGTAGTCCCAGCTACTCGGGAGGCTGAGGCAGGAGGATCGCTTGAGACCAGGAGTTTGAGGTTGTTGTGAGCTAGGCTGACGCCATGGCACTCTAGCCTGGACAACAGAGTGAGACTCTCTCTCAAAATAAATAAATAAATAAATAAATGAAAAGAATGTATGCTTACTTTAAAAATCCCACAACATTTAGAAAAAACATAAAGAACAGAATTAAAATGATCAGTAATTGTAATACCCAAAGATCTTTATTATTATTAACATTTCAATTGGTATACATTTACAGATTTTTTCTAGGAATATATATTTATTTTTATAAAATGGTAATTACTATATATAACAGTGCTTTTATTACTTAATATAATATGTACACTCTCTCATATCAGTATAGATTAATATTGTTGCTCTATTAACAATAGCTAATACTGAACTACTAAAAGTACTCTGTTAAATGCTTTATTTATATTTAATCCTCACATTAAAACTTTATAAGTTAGAAGCTATATTGTCTCTATTTTACAGATGAGAAAACTAAGGCTTTAAAAATGTAAGTAAACAGTCCATGGTTGAATAGTGAGTAGCACTACTAAGAGCTACCCAAGATTTCAGCCCACGCTGTCTAAATCCAGAGTTGGAACTCTTTCCATGATCTAAGAGCCTTATCAGTCAGAGTGATTTCCTTTGTAAATAATGGTGATGCCCAAATAAAAGAAACATAAACAAGTAAAAAGTCTGGCATTAGATAATTTCAAAGCTGGGCATAACCACTGAACAATGCAAGGCTTTGGTTAATTTCTCTGTGACCCTCATGGCTTTTCATCAGAGCCACAGATGGCTCCAAAGCTCCAAGCATCACATTCTTACACCTTCACACAAAATATCCAAAGATAGGTGAGAATAAGAAGAGTTTTTTCCTCATACATCTCTCTATTTTTATCAGAAGCTTCTCAAAAGCTCCAAGAAGAACTACTTTGATGTCTTGCTGGCCAGAAATAGGTCACCTGTCGGCCCCTAAACCAAATATGTAGGTAGATTACTATTGTTAATCACAATTCACTTGCCTGGACTGCACCCACCTTGATCATATTGCCACTCAATATCTTTAATGGCAATTCTGTTAGCAATGGAGAAGAAGAAAATAACTGTTAGGGTGACAACCAATGTGATGCCAACAGTAATTTTAAATTTTATGTAAGTACCATGATTTAATTAAGCAATCTCATGTTAAAGGATATTTAAATTTTGCTAATTTTACATTATTGTAAAGAAAGCTGCAATGAACATATTTGTAACTTTTTCACACTTTTTCATTTTCCTCAGGATAAATTCCTAGAAGTAGAATTTTTGTATCAAAGCAAATTTTTAAAGTTTTAAAATATATGTATTACCAAATTACAATCCAAAATGTTTATGCAAATGAAAGCTCTTTCCAACAGAGTATAAGAGCAATCATTTCATCACAGTCTCAAGAATGTTAATTACTTTTACAACTGTTTTAAATATTTGAAAATATAAGTAAAAAGTATATAACTGACTTAGTTTTTAACTTACAAAAGCAAAAGCCTTAGTTTTTACATTGCAAAAGCAAAAGTTAAGGTGGGTGTGGTGGCTCATGCCTGTAATCCTAACACTCTGGGAGGCTGAGGTAGGAGGATTGCTTGAGCTCAGAAGTTTGAGGTTGCAGTGGGCTATGATGATGCCGCTGCACTCTATCTACAAGGGCAACAGAGCAAGACTCTGTCTCAAAAAAAAAAAAAAAAAAAAAATAAAAGTTGCCTATTGACAAAAGATAATGTCCAAATACGTGAATAGAGTAAAAAGTAAACATCCTTTCCCCCTCCCGCTGCCACAGTTCTCATTTCCCAGGAGTAATCAGTTAACAATTTTTTAACTCCACAATTGCAGGGACTTTGTCTACCTTGTTCTTTTCTAGATCCCTAGTTAAGGGCCCAGTTTCTGGCACACATTGCATTTAACGAATGTTTGTTTATAAAAATGGCATCATATCTTACATTATTTTCTAGAACTTGACCTTTTTCACCCAATAGCATCCTATAAATATCCTTCTATTTTTTGTATTAATATATAGATCGGCTTCATTTTTAAAATATGTGAAGTGATATACTATATGGATGTAGCATAGTTTATCAAACTTTACTTAAATTATCATAAAGTTTTACTATTATAAGCAACTCTTAAATGAATATCTTTGAAAGTGTATCTTTGTTTTGTAGTGCAAACAGTTCTGTACAAATTTCTGTGCAAATATTTCAAATATTTTCCATAACAGATTCAAGGTCAAAAGGTATGTGCCAAATTGCTTTCCAAAAGATTGCATCAATTTATACTCTCTTCAATATGTGTTTCCCTATTCTCAAGCCAGCATTTGATATCATCAATATTTTTACCTTTTGCTACTCTGAGACACAAAAATTTTTTCTCGTTATTTGAATTTAAAATGTAATCACTTAGGCAATATTTTAATATTTTATTACAATTATTGGCCTTTAGTATTTCATCTGTAAATTGTCTCTTACCAATTTTCCTATTAGGTTTTTTTGGACTTCTCCTATTTATCTCAAGGAATTATTAATATACTGTAGTTAACATTTGTCTACTATATATTTTGAAATATTTTCTTCTCAATTTATCATTTGTTCTCTAAAATTGTTTGTGGTATCTTTACCATCCACAAAATTAAAATTAAAATCTATCATTTTTTGGTAGAATACCATAGTGACTTATTGTTGTAGCTTTATTTTTATTTTTTGTTTTATTTTATTTTTTTACACCCCCCCATCCCATTGTTATAGCTTTACAATATAATATTTTGCTATCTGGTTTGGCAAGCCCTTCATCATATCTCTCTTCAAAAATACCTTCACTTCTTACATTTCCAATTTAATTCATCAAATTTCCTTGAAATTGGCTCCTTTTCTTGTTCGAAATTTTGTGACTGGCCAACCATATCAAATAATTCATTCAAACACCTTTGTATCCCCTTCAATTCTTTACTCTCTCTCCCCAGGAGTCTATCTCTTTAAGATTTCTCAAACCTTTCCTCTCTTCACTGTTTCTGCAGTCATTGCCTTATTACAGACCTCATCACTTCTAACTGAATTACTGCAACAACCTCCTAACAGATCTCCCCGTCTTCAGTCTCACCCTTCTCCAATTCATTCTCCACACTGTGATCAGAGATACTTTCTACAAAGAAAATTTGATCATGTGACTATGTGCTTAAAATTCTTTGGGATGAAGTTTGGACCCTTTATTTTGTCATGGCAATATCTACCTACCACTTTAGTCCCTTTCTCTGCCTCCTTCCCTATAATTTCTTGCTGATTCTCTTCCTTTTCTTTTATGACTATTCCCTCTGTCCAGAAACCTTTCCTTTGCTTTTTCATCTACTCATCCCTTACTCCCCTAAAAACTCAGCTCAAGCCTCACCTTTCTCAGAAACATCCATCTGTAATCTCAAAGCACCTAGTACATACCTCTGTCATAACACCTATCAAACCACTCTATACATGAACATTTATAGCAGTTTTAACCATAATAATCCAAAACAACCTAAATGTCTGTCAATAATAAAATTGGTAAATAAATTTATTTTATTTGTACATTGAAATGCTAAACATCAATAAATAAATAAACTGCTGATATTTAAAACAAAATGGATAAATCTTACAGACATAATGCTGCGTAGAAGAAGATAGACACAAGAGTACATAGTGTACCATCCCATGAGCCATACTGAAAACCTAATGAATCACAAGGCATTTGGTAGCATACACAGATGAGTCATGCCTCTCAAGTGGGAAATAATTAGCTGTAGGTTGAGCCCTCCTTCAGTCTGCCTAACAAATATTAAAAACAAGACTAGAAAAAATCAAACTATTTCATAATAACTTAACTATGTCCCAATACAAAACTGAAGAATACCTATAGGAACACAAAAATATGCAGCATCCAACAAGGTAAAATCACAATGTCCAGAATCCAATCAAAAATGGCTATAAATGCAAAACAGCAAGGAAAAAAATAACCCATAATGAGGAGCAAATTCAATCAATTGAAACCAGCTCAAAATTGATAGGGATGAAAGAATTAGTAGTAGACATTAGAACAACTATTATAGTAGTATGCCACATTTTCAAAAAGTTAAGTAAAGACATGGAAGATATGAAAAAGATACAACTAAAACTTTTAGAGACGAAAACTACAATGGATGAAATGTAAAACTACACTGGATGATATAACAGCAGATTTGACATTGCAGAAGAAAAGATTAGTGAACTTGAAGACAGCAATAGAAATAGTAAAATGAAACATAGAAGAAATAATTTTTAAAATGAACAAAGCATAAGTGATCCATAAGATAATGTCAAGGGTCTAATATATGTGTAATTAGCATCCTCAAAAGAGAGGAAAGAGACAAAAAATATTTGAAGAAACAAAAGCCTAAAATGTTTCAAATTTGATGAAAATTGTAAGTCCACATATTCCAGAAGGTTAACCATTTACAAGCATAAGAAACATAAGAAAAACTACACCAAATCACATCATAATCAAATTACTCAAAACCGCTGGTAAAGAGAAAATGTAAAAAAGATAACCAGAGGAAAAACAGACATATTATGTAGAAAGGAACATAGATAAGAGTAACAGCAGGTTTCTTATCAGACACAAGGCAATAGAAAAGATAACATTGTTAAAGTATTGAAGATGGAAGCAATATTGTTAAAGTACTGAAAGAAAATAACTGTCAACCTAGAATTCTATACCTAACAAAAATGTCTTTCACCAAAAAAGGTGAAATAAAGACTTTTTCAACAAACAAAAGCTGAAACATTCCTACACTACAAAAAATATTAAAGAAAGTTCTTAAGGCAAAAGAAATATAATATAAGACAGAAATATGGATCTACACAGAGGAATGCAGAGCAATGGAAATCATAACTTTCTGGATAAATATATAAGAATTTTTAATTTAAATATCTGTAAAAGATAATTATTTCAATAAAAATAATAATATATTGTGGAGTTTATAATATATGTAAAAGTAAAAGTGTGGAAACAACACTAATATTATAAGGCTCGATATTATACATGACGTAATATAATATCACTTGAGGGAAGTGAAAACATATACTGTTCTATAAACTCTGCAGCAACCATTAACAAAACAGAGTTAGAACTAACAATAAAATTAAATGTATATGGTCTTTTGAAACTATAAAACTACTAGAAGAAAATATAGGGGGAAAGTTCCACAACATTGGTCTGGATAATGATTTTTTTGAATATGATCCCAAAACACAGGCAACTAAAGCAAAAGTAGACAAACGGGATTACATGAAACAAAAAAAACCTTCCACTCAGCAAAGAAACAATCAACAGACTGAAGAGACAACCTACATTATGGGAGAAAATATTTGCAACCCCTGATGAGGGGTTAATATCCAAAATATACAAAGAATTTAAACATCTCAATAGCAAGAAATCAAATAACCTGATTAAAAAATAGGCAAATGACCTAAATAAACATTTCTGAAAAGAAAACATACAAATGGCCAACAGGTATATGAAAAAATGCTCAACCCACCAATAATCAGTGAAATGCAAATTAATACCACAGTGAGATATCACCTCACACCTGTTAGAAGGGCTATTATCAAAAAATAGAAAAGATAACAAGCCTTGGCAAGAATTTGGAGAAAAGGGAACCCTTATACCCTGCTGGGAATATAAATTAGTACAACCAGTATGGAAAACAGTATGGAGATTTCTAAAAAAATTAAAAATAGAACTACCACATGATCCAGCAATTCCATTTCTGCATATATATCCAAAGGAAATGAAATCAGTATGTCAAAGAAATATCTGCACCCTCATGTTCATTGTAGCATTATTCACAATAAATAGCCAAGATATGGAATCAGTGTCCTTCAATGAATAAATGGATAAAGAATGTGGTTATATGCATAACTGAATATTGTTTAGCCTTAAAAAGGGAGGAAATCCTATCATTTGCAACAACATAGATGACCTTGGAGGACATTATGTTAAGTGAAATAAGCCAGGCACAGAAAGACAAATACCACATCATCTCACTTATATGTAGGATCTAAAAAAGTTTGAACACATAGAAACAGAGAGTAAAATGGTGGCTACCAGGAGGGTTAGAGGGTGAGGATTGGGTTTGGGAAAATGTTGGTGAAAGGATACAAAATTTCAGTTAGGAGAAATAGGTCCAAGAGATCTATTGCACAACATGGTGACTATATTTAATAACAATATAGTGTACACATGAAAATTGCTAAAAAAAATAGATTTTGAGGCTTCTTACCACACAAAGCTCATTTTATCCATTACTCAATGTATACATATTTCAAAACATCATGTTGTATACCATGAATATATACAATTTTCATTTGTCAATCAAAAATAAATAATAAGAAAAATGTAACTCACCCAATTAAAAGGCAGAAATTATCATATGGATAAAAAAGCAAGAAAATAATATGCTCACTTTGAGAAATATACTTTACATATGAAAACGTCAATAGGTTAAAAGTTTAAAATGGAAAAATATACCATGTTAACATTAATACAAGAAAGAATAAATGGCTATATTAATAACCAAAAAAGTAAATTTCAGAGCAAAGAATGTTACCAGAAAGTTTAAAACGTCATTTCATAGTGATAAAGGGGTCAGTTAATCAAGAGGATATGACAATCTAAAAACATTATTCACTAATACTAGAGCTTCAAAATACATGAAGCGAAAATTAATGGAACTACAAGGAGAAATAGAAAGTTCACAATTCTAGTAAAAGATTTCAGTAACCCTCTCTCGATTAATAGAACAAGTCAGCAGAAAATAATTAGACAGTAGCTTTTACAAACACTATCAACCAAGGTGACCTAATTGACATGTATAGATGTGTCCACTCAACCACAGAAGAATACACATTCTTTTCAAGTGCACATGGAATATTTTGCCAAGATAAACAATATTCTGTGTCATAAAA
>CAUYSK010030916.1:0-12348 GCA_963575035.1 Avahi laniger
GCCACCATGCCCGGCTAATTTTTTCTATATATATTTTTAGCTGTCCAATTAATTTCTTTCTATTTTTGGTAGAGACGGGGTCTCGCTCTTGCTCAGGCTGGTCTTGAACTCCTGAGCTCAGAATGATCCGCCCACCTCGGCCTCCCAGAGTGCTAGGATTACAGGCGTAAGCCACCGCGCCCGGCCCAAACATTTCAATAATCTATGTGTAAATAAGTTACTAGCCTATATCTTCTTTATTAATTTATTTTTTATTCTTTTAAAACCAGTCTTCCTTCTTCTTCTAATAGATATTATGGCCAATAAATATGATATGGGCCTTCTCTATTTACTTGGCTGACATAATTATAAGTGTGAATTTAACATTCTAATTTTCAGCTTTATTTGATTGAAGTCCCAGAGCACCAACCCCAAAAGACACTGGACACATACTTTTTTTCCTTTTTTAAATAAAATTTAATAGATTCAGTGGGTACAAGTTGAACTCTGTTACAAGTATATTTTGCATAGTGGTGAAGTCTGGGCTTCCCATTACCTCAGTGTGGGTGCATATGTATTTCATCTACCTTTGCTTCTTTTTGTTTTGCAAAGTTCTGAATGAGCCAGCCTTCAAAAAAGAGTGGGCTGATATTGGATCCCTGATCTTGCTCCCCTAACGTTAGATAGGATGGAATAATGGAAGCTGATTACTAGGGAGGAATGAGCTTCTTCTGCACATCAATAACCAGCCTTTTTTTTTTTTTTAAGATAGATTCTTGCTCTGTTGCCCTGGCTAGAGTGCTGTGGCTTCAGCCTAGCTCACAGCAACCTCAAACTCCTGGGCTCAAGCAATCCTCCTGCCTCAGCCTCCAGAGTAGCTGGGACTACAGGCATGCGCCATCATGCCTGGCTAACTTTTTCCTCTGTATTTTTAGGTGTCCATCTAATTTCTTTCTATTTTTTTCAGTAGAGACGGGGTCTTGATCTTGCTCAGGCTGTTCTTGAACTCCTGAGCTCAAATGATCCGCCTGCCTTGGCCTCCCGGAGCGCTAGGATTACAGGCATGAGCCACCGCACCCAGCCAGTAACCAACAGGAGTTTGTGTGTGTGTGTGTGTGTGTCTGTGTGTCTGTGTGTGTGTGTGGAGAGAGATGTTGGGGGAGGTATTAGTTTATAGGGAGGTGGGCTGTGGCTAAAATGTATATAGAGCCTATTGACTGTTCCTTAAATATTTGTCTCTTAATCTGGACCTTGCCTCTATGTTGTGTTATATGTCCATTTTCCCATTACATGTCACATTTGTAAATTTTAAAATTATTTGGGTATGAACACCTTGGAGATAAGAGTACTCATTCCCCCCAGCTTATTGATGAAAATGAATGGGAGGATCCTGGGAGATGGTGATATAAAAGGCATATGGGGGAAAATGACTAATGGTAGAAAGGAAAGAGAAAAACAATATGGTGAGAAACACAACTTAGCTGGTCACTGCATTCTTTTCTTGGGTGAGATACATATTCTGGAAATCAGCTTAATTTTAACAGTTCTTCTGGAGTAGTGGAATCTGACCTTATGGAATCTTACCAAGCTGTGATAGCTGGATCAGTTATTCTCCCCTTTAAACACATACTAACATTGGATAGATGAGTCATTGTGCTAATGACCTTCATGGTATTACATAACCACTTATTGATTGCTTATTTAGTTATGGGGGCTGTGATTCTGTGGGATCCCTCTCTCCAGAGCAGGGATAGACTCTGCTGGCCAGAGGTTTCCGTTGGAACATAGATGACAGAAGCATCCTCTGCCTGGTCTGCTTTGGGATTCTAAGATGACATTTAATTATCCTAATTTACATTTATTTCTAAATGACTATAATTTTTTTTTCTTCTGTCTTATTTCAGAAGTGTTTAGATTTCCAGGTGACTAGATTTGGGAGATGGGTAGCTTTGAGTTGTTAAAATCTAGTGTTATTGCATTGTGGTCAGAATTCACTGCCTGCATGATATCTTTTTGTCATTTACGAGATTTTCTTTATGGCCTAGTACATGATCCTTTTTATAAATGTTTCTTTAAAAAGAATATTTGTATCTGTTTCAGGGACTGGCTATGTAGACACTGAACTTTTCTTATGTCGTGGAAATCTCCTAGACTCTACTCAGACGTTGTTCCTTCTCTGATCTCTGGCTTGTCCTGCCTTTTCACATTCTATCTTTTTACATCCTCCTGGGACTGGGGGATAAGGTAGGAGGGATGAGGGTGGGAGCGGCATTAGCTGTATGGGGCAATGTGGGGGCCAAACTTACAGGAAGAGCCCCTGGCTAGTTAGGTCATCCTTCAGCATGAATGAAAAGTTTTCAGATTTGTTACTGTAAGGGAATTGCCCCCGTTTCTTTTGGTTAGGCTTGACTGCTTAAGTTCTTTAATTAATGAAGGGAAGTTATTTTAGAAGAATTTAATCTGTGATAAAGGATAAATCACAACTTTTGCTCTATGTGTTCATCTCTGGGGAATTCGCTGGAGGGGAGATAGAGAAGGGGTTTAGCACGATACTTTATGAACGGGAACATGTTGGAGATTAATTTGTTGATTTCTTTCTGTTTTGTTCCTCCTCTTCTATCTTTGCACACTCTGTTTCTAGAATATGGTATTACTCTGGCCTTTCACTGTATTTGAATGGTGGACGGTAGTGAAGAGTCCAGGCTCTGGGTTTGAACCCTGTCTCCATTGCTTGTTAGTTGTCTCACTCTGGGCCAGTCACCGAATCTCTCTGCGTCTTGGTTTACTCATCTATTAAATTGGAAATAGTACCTACTATTAATATGTAGCATTGTTACAGGGATTAAATGAAATATCATATTTGTGTTTAGAATAGTGCCCAATAAATGTACCCAGTATGTTAATTAAATGTAGGCTATTATTATTCCAATGTACAAGTGGATAGCCTGTTTCACATTATCTATGATGTGACAATTTGCATAAATAAAGGGTAAATTTCACCTGTGTAACATTAGAAAAACAGGACTAAATATTAACTGTCTGAATTCTTTGAATTGCTAAATATACGAATCTCTTGAGTATTACTGCAATGACTGCAAACATTAATTGTTGTTGTCATGGTTTAAATGATCATTTGCTTTTGGAGGAAAGGCTATAATTCACAGATACTTTTTCATAATTCATATGTGCTATGTTAAGGAGTTTTCCATGTAGACTGTCTGGTTTTCAGGCTTTATTAAAGTCACTGTATCAAAAATTGAATTAATTAAAATTTCCCCTGAAGATTTTATAACCTGTAACTAATGTTACGTTAATAAGCTTTTTCTTGCTCCCTTTGCAGTATCAATACTCCCATTCAGCTTCCAGGTATGGGGTCTGATTTGTAACTCGGAAGATCTCAGTAATTAACTGTGATGGTTGTGTGCGTGTAATTAGCCATTGGTTAAGGATATGCAGTCATGTTCATAAACAGCTTTATTTCATTTTTGTTTGTTTATTTTAAACACCTGAAGCAGGTAGCACTTAAAGAGAAAGCTTGGTTTGACTATAGTCTAAGGGTAAATGATTTAAAACTGATTAAATCTAGAGACATAGAATGAGACATATATCATAACTGAACTTAAATCTCTAATAAATATTTGACTGTAAGATATTAATATATTATACCTTTGGGGTCCTATAAGAGTGATAGGCGAGGGGAAACTCACTAGTTAATAATTTCTAAATTCACAACTTAGAGTAGCAGTGATGCTGTATACCTTCAAAAATATGGACTACTTCTTGTTCTCTAGTGTCTGGTAGAGAAATCCTATGTTTTCAGGTGTTGAGTCCACCTTCATCTAGGTTCACCCTGGCAGTGTTTTGTGGAAATTAATTACCCATGAGGTCCTAGGTAGTTGGGCTGGCACTTGGGTCATGGGATATAAGGAGGGAGGGGGTTGTGGAGAGGAGTCATGTGGATTCTGTGACTATGAGGCTGGCCCTCTCTCCCCTCTGCTGGGCCTGCCGGTGGCTGTAAGGTGGGTACTGTACGCTGTCGCACTTGCCTCCGCAGTGCAGGCAGCCCAAGCCGTGAGGCTGTGGTAAAACACTGCTAGAAGGCTGGTCACTGAGGGTGGTTGCAACTGACTGGCCAAACACTGTTAGAGCCCTTCTTGATTAGTACAAAGGGAATGTGAGAGTGTGGTTAGGGATCCGGGCACTGTGCCCAGCTCCGTAACTCATTCATTGTGAGACCTCAATGATTGTCCCTAATTTTCTTTGTGAAAAATGGAGAAGAATAATGCCACCTGCTTATTTTTCAGGATGTTCTGAGGATTAATAAGTTAATCATCCTGGGTGAAGGGAGCAGAGCCTACCCTGGTCATAATCTTCATTGCCTCTCCAGGGAAGCTCCAGTTTGGGACAGTGCAATATTGGAATGAAGACAGGAGTGGAGTGGGCTGTCTACAACTCAGTGTATTTCGAGTCCAACTGTAGATCAGGTTTCTTTCTAGCTGGGGAATTTTAACTAACCTAAAATTTCTACATATTTTTTAGAAACACCACCAAACCAAATGTCTAACCTGCTGTTTGTGGGAAAAGAACAGATGTCTATTCTGAGAACATATTAAGAAAGACGTTAGTGGTTTTCTCCCTCTGTAAAGGAAGGAGATGGGTTAAAAGAGAAGCTTGAAGATCTAAGTAGAATTTACTCTTATTTTCCTATTACTGATGTGCTCTTTTTGAGAGAGTTGGTATTGTTTCATTTTGCAGATTTTTCAAGTTTTTTTTTGACAAAGAAACTTCATAGAGATCAAGCCAAAACAAAAAATATAAGCACACAATTGCCTTAAATACCAAGGATGTCAGCATGAAATTAAAATGAATCGACTGACATTTCTGCTTTGAAATTTTTTAGTAAAACTAATTTAAGCCAACAGTAAAAGCTTCTGGCTTCACTTTATAAGGGAAAGTTTGACCTTTTTCAGTGTTTTTGGACTTAAGGGTATTGACATTGCCGTGTTTTTGGTTAAAATTTGCTTCAAACTTCTAAAGGCTTTTGGGATTTTGGTTAATCCTTGGTTGCGGAATAGCAAATACAGTCAGTTTTGTTGGTACAATGTAGTTTTCAAAACAAAGTCTCCGAAGTAGTGGATATTGTATCCCCTCCCCACCCATGTGTAACTGTTAAAAAAACACTGTTGTCATGTGAATTCTTATTTTTTTGAGCTTGCTTTTGAAGTAACTTTCACAGAGAATTCCTGTTACCTGGAAATTGATGACAGACTTACACCATTTCCTTTTTTTTTCTTAGACGTTCCATCCTCAGAGCAGCCTGAACTGTTCCTAAAGAAACTTCAGCAGTGCTGTGTCATTTTTGACTTCATGGACACGCTATCTGATCTTAAAATGAAAGAATACAAGCGCTCCACTCTTAATGAACTGGTGGACTACATTACAATAAGCAGAGGCTGTTTGACAGAGCAGACTTACCCTGAAGTAGTTAGAATGGTGAGTTTCTTTTTTTCGCCGCGGGCACTTTTCAGCATCTTCCATAGCGACTCACAGGTGTATTTATTGCAGAGTGAGGTCACCTCTGCAAAATGAGAGCCAACCTTCTGAGAGCTAAGCAAAAGTAGTCAACACAATACTAGAATTTGAAGACCATGATTTCATGAGAATGAAATCCGGAACTTTCAACTACAACAGTATCGAAGCAATCAATGACTTCAAAATATGAAGCCAAGATTGCCTGGGTATTATTGGATTTCTGGCTTTGGGGAAAAAAAGACCCAGGAAAGTAAAAGTTTTAGATTTGTGTTTAAAAAATATTCAAGCCTGTTGGATGTCTTGATATTTCTTTCCTTACTCAATGTGGTATATTAGAAATGGCTTTATGCTTAATAAAATTGTGATTTGTAGAATCTAGTTAAGGCCTCTCTTGGCTTTATAACTAATCCTTCTCTTTATAATCTCCTTGAAATCAGGGTTGATGCCTTTCATAATTTTTTAACAGTGTCTTAATATTTTGTGTGGTCATTAGGAGTTAGAAGAGGAAACATTATTAGCCTAATGAGTAATTATGTTCTTACCGTGTCAACAGTTACGGTAGTTTTTCAAACACTGAACCAAAATATGGTGTTCTATTAGATTTCTATGGGAGGGTTGCCTTCCTTGGCATCCTAGAAGATCTTGGATCTGGAGAGTGCATGCTATTTGCAGGTGGGCTGGGGGAGGTGGCTCGTCTACTGACTTGTGAAATTAAACCGCAGAGATCCAAAAGGTCAGTGCACCATCGGGAAGCCCATTGGGGCATCTGGCATACTCTCTGTGCTGAACATCTGTATAGCTTTTCTATTCAGCTCTTAACATTTGTATTCAACCATTGCAGAAAAGAGACAATTGTGATGGAGTAAATATGGTTAAAAATTGTAATTCAGATTTGGGAAGGGGCTTGAATGATCTCAGCTTGAAAACACATGACTGATATTTGAAGGTATTTTCAAAACTTTGCCCAATGTATTCTTCAGATCCATTTCTAAATCTATGATCCATATCTGAATCTGTGACAATTGATGAACCTTTATTGACATACCATTGGTTTTGTTGTTAATTTACAGGAATGTAGTGCTAGGATATTATGTAGGTTAATAGTTATCATTATGGCTCTTGAGCAGTGTTTCTCAACCAGGGGTGATTTTGCTTTACAGGGGACTTTTGGCAATCTCTAGAGACATTTTTGGTAGTCACAACCGGATATGGGAGGAGGGTGCTACCAGCATCTAGTGGGAGAGGCTAGGGTTGCTGCTAAACATTTTACAATGCACAAGACAACCCCCACTGTAAAGAATGCTCTGGCCCCAAATGTCAGTAATGCCACTGTTAAGAAACCCTGCTCTTGAGTTTGCATGTTATCTAAACCTCCAAACCTGATACTTAGGATCTTCTTTAGCCTACCTGCCCTCTGCAGAGCACAGTCCCTGGTTTTAGCTTACCTGCATCCTCAGCCAACAGCAGTATCCACTGTTTACAACTTTTTTCTATATCTTTCCATGGGTAGTTAATGAGTATATAAGCATATACAAACATATGTATATATGAATATTGTTTTTTTGTAAACACACAAATGGTGGTATGCTATACACACTTTTAGTACCTTGCTTTTTCCACTTAGCAATATATATCAGTACATAAAAAGTAGCCTCATCTTTTTACAGCTGCATAATACTTATTGTACACATGTACCATATTTAAGCAGTATCCTATGAGTATCTTCGTACACATATTAGTTTGCCCTTGTGTGAGAACATCTGTGTATTTGTTGGTTTATTTTTGAAGATTTTATTTTTTAGAGTAGTTTTAGGTTCACAGCAAATTGAGAGGAAGGTATGGAGATTTCCCATATACCCCTGTCCCCACACATGGACAGCTTCTCCCGTTATCAACATCCCCTACCAGAGTAGTACATTTGTGATAATTGATGAACCTTTATTGACATACCATTTTCACCCAAAGTTCATAATTTACATTAGGGTTCACTCTTGGTGTTGTATGTTCTCTGGGTTTGGACAAATATATAATGTATAACTTATAGTCACCATTATAGTATCAGAGTGTTTTCACTGCCCTAAAAATCCTCTGTGCCCCGCCTCCTCATTGCCCAACACCTCCAACTCCCTGGCAACCACTGATCTTTTTACTGTATTCACAGTTTTGCTTTTTCTAGAATGTCATATTATTGGAATCATACAGTGGTGGTGCACTCTTTTCAGATTGTCTTCTTTTACTTAGTACCACACACTTAAGGTTCTTCCATGTCTTTTCATAGCTCGATAGCTCATTTCTTTTTAGTGTTGAGTAATATTTTATTGGATGGATGTACTATAGTTTATTTATCCATTCACCTACTGAAGGATATCTTAGTTGCTTCCAAGTTTGGCAATTATGAATAAAGCTGCCATAAACATCCATATGCAGGTTTTTGTGTGTGCATAAGTTTTCAACTCTTTGGGGTAAATACCAAGGAGTGCAATTGTTATATTGTATGGTAAGAGTTTAAGAAGTATGTTTAATTATGTAAGAAACTTTGTCTTCCAAAGTGGCAGTACCATTTTGCATTCCTACCAGCAATGAATGAGAATTAGTTTTTTTTTTAGATCTTCATGAATTCCTTTGTTTCTTAAATCTTCATGTATTCCCCACCTTCCCACCTCTAACTGTAATTCTCATTTTCCCTTCAAGGGCTGGCTTAAAGTGCTGCTGTTGTTTGCTGAAAAAGCCTAGTGCTTTCTCCTTCCTTCAGTTCCTCTGCATCTGGCAACCCACCCTTTTGGAATTTGTTCATTTGTTGCTTTTTATCCTTCTACATATTTATCTCATTTTTCTGATTAGACTATAAGCACTTTGTGTCCCATACATCTCTGTGGCTCCGTAATGCCTTCTGCCCAGGTCTACTTGAAATTTGTTACATGAGTGAATGAATTCCCTCCTAAAATATAGGCATTTTAAGCTCTCAAATTATGATTAAGATATTGAATGTCATTGGATTATATAGATTTTAAACCTAGTATTTAGCATAATCCAAAAATTCTTTCATTCTTAAGAACCAGCATGGTCCTAAACCAACTTTGATCTCCTAAGGAAAGCCATTTTCTCTTCTCACTTATTCCCTCACTCCCCAGCCAAAGAAAATAGAGAATACTATCATTTGTATGCGTTTCAAAATGTACTTGAGCCTTTCTTTCGGAGGTGTTGAGTCTGTAGCACACATTTAGAAAATTAACTTTCTAGATGGTAGTTTAGGGTTCTTGGAAGTATAATTTGTTTTTTGTATCTGGTGATTTGTAAAATTGTTAACTATTAATTTTGTATGGTACTTAAACAACCTGGGGCATTTACAGAGAAGGAAGTATTGTGGTAGAGTAGAAAGAGAAAAGCCTTTGGAAGCACACAGACCTGGGTTCAAATGCCAGCTCTGGCCTTAACTTACTGCTCCATCGATGTGAGCAAATTATTTTATCTTTGGGGCCCTCAGTTTTTGTGTGGTGATGAGAGGTACATAGGGTCAGGGGAGGGTGGCCATACTTTCTCCCACACCCATCCATAAATAATTCCACCTAAGTAACATGGTTGTGCTTTTCTTTGTACATCAGGGTTCTCTCCATCTCAAAAACACATACAGTCTAAAAAATGTATGCTACTGCTCTGTGAGAAGCATTGGAACCAAGTCCCACTTGGTGCAGCCTACTCCTTTCCATTTTGCCACCTTTAAGCCCCTTGTGTGTAGAAATTCTGGCACTGCTCAACTTCCTCATTTGTATCTTACCTGCCTTTTGGGGATTTTGTGAGGATTAGGGATGATATTTGTAAAGCTCTTGGAACAGTCACTAACACATGGCAAATATTCAATAAATACTACTATTCTTAGGTTTTGGTGATTTTGTGATTAGATACTTGATTTTACAATCATTAGTGGGACCCACAGTTCCTGTTTGTAGACTTAAAATGCTCTACCAGCAAGATGTATTAATTTCATTGTCTCATTGTCTCTCAAATTCTGTAATTCCAGGTTGATCCTGCCTGTTGAACAGTCATTGTTCCCACTTATTCTTCTTTCCTGTTACTATAAAACAAAAGTACTTCACTAGGATTAGTGGGGAAAATGGTAGTGCTTTTAATGAAATATCAAAGAAGTGATAGCTGGGTTTTACAAACCAGGATAAGTAATGACTTACGAAAACATGTTACAGCATTAATACCAAAAGCCTTTGATCCAACCTGATGGGACCTATACTTGGAGAGTTGGTATTCCTGTTAGTGGAAGAAAAGAGTGATGAATGAAAGTAATCTATGAGTTGTGGAAAACCATTTTTAACATTTAAATTAAGTATGAATACCACCTGCAAACTTCTAGAATTAAAAAAGAAAAGCAACTCTTTTATATGCAAACAAAATACAAGCATACCTAGTTTTATTGCATTTCACAGATACTGTTTTTTTTTAAAAAAAAAAAAAAAAAACAAAATGAAGGATTTGTGGCAACCCCTGCATCAGGCAAGTCTATTGCTGCCATTTTTCAAATACCATGATCTCACTTCATACCTCCGTGTCATGTATTGGCAATAATTCTCACAATATTTGAAACCTTTTCATTATATCTGTTATGGTGGGCCGTGGTCAGTGGTCTTTAACATTACTATTGTAATTATTTCGGGGTACCATGAACTGTGCCCCTTTACAATAGCAAACTTAATAGAATGTATGTGTTCTGACTGTTCCACCCATTGGCTGTTCTCCATTTCTCTCCCTCTCCTAAAGTTTTCCTATTAGTCCCTGAGACACAACAATATTGAAAATAGGCGAGTCAGTAACCTTAGAGTGGCTTCTAAGTGTTCAAGTGAAAGGAAGAGTCTTATGTGTCTCACTTTAAATCAAAAGCTAGAAATGATTAAGCTTATTTAGCCATGTTGAAAGCCAAGACAGACCAAAAGCCAGGCCCCTGGTGCTAAAAACAGCTAAGTTGTGTATGCGAAGGAAAAGTTCTTGAAAAAAAGTAACACATTAATTTCCACATGAGTTGTATGTAACTCACGCTAGTTTTGAGCCTGGGGCCTCATGAAGCATATGTAACTCACACGTCTCTTAACCTTGGGAGCCAAGAGAACTGTTTTTCAAGTTGCATATAAATGCACAGAAAACAATAAAAAATAACACATTTTTAATTAAATTAGAAAAGATATTTTCTTTTTGAAGTTTTTATTCTGTTCTCTCAATAAAACACTGTGGACCCAAGGAAAAAAATATTTTTTCTAGTGTGACAGTCAGTGTCTTGAAAGATCTATTCCAGTGAACACATGAATGATAAGAAAATGAAACAGCCTTATTGCTGATACGGAGAAAGTTTTAGTGGTCTGGATAAAAGATCAAACCAGCCACAGCTGGCCTAAACCTAATTCAGAGTGAGGCCCTAAGATTCTTCTGGGCCTGAGAGTCAAGGCTGAGAGTGGCGAGGAAGCTGCAGAGGAAAAGTTGGAAGCTAGCAGAGATTGGCTCATGAGGTTTAAGGAAAGAAGCCGTCTCCATAACATAAAAGTGCAAATGAAGCAGCGAGTGCTGATGTAGAAGCTGCGGCAAGTTGTCCAGAAGATCTAGCTAAGATCATCAGTGAAGGTGGCTACACTAAACAGATTTTCAGTGTAGATGAAACAGCCTTCTATTGGAAGAAGATGTCATCTAGGACTTTTATTGCTAGAAAGGAGAAGTCAATGCCTGGCATCAAAGCTTTAAAGGCCAGGCTGACTCTCTTATTAGGGGCTAATGTAGCTGGTGACTTTAAGTTGAAGCCAGTGCTCATTTACCATTCCAAGAAACCTAGGGCCTCTAAGAATTAGTCTAAATCTAGCCTGCCTAAGCTCTATAAATAGAACACCAAAGCCTAGATGACAACACATCTGTTTACAGCATTGTTTACTAAGTATTTTGATCCCACTACTACTCAGAAAAATAGGTTACTTTCAAAATATTACTGCTCTTTGACAGTGTACCTGATCACCCAAGAGCTGTGAAGGAGATGTACAAAGAAATGAATGATTTCATGCCTGTTAGCACATCTGTTCTGTAGTTCATGGATCAAGGAGTAATTTTGACTTTCAAGTCTTAATATTTAAGAATTATATTTTGTAAGACTGTAGCGGCCATAAGTAGTGATTCTTCTGATGTATCAGGGCAAAGTGAATTGAAAACCTTCCAGAAAACATTCATCATTCTAGATGCCATTAAGAACATTTGTGATTTATGGGAGGAGGTCAAAATATCAACCTTATCAGGAATTTGTAAGAAGTTGATTCCAACCCTCATGGATGACTTTGAGGGATTCAAGACTTTAGTAGAGGGAGTAACTGCAGATGTGATGGAAAAGCAAGATAACTAGAATTAGAAATGGAGTCGGAAGATGTGACTAAATTGCTCTAATCTCATAATAAAACTGGAACAGATGAAGATTTGCTTTTTTATGTTGTTGTTTATTTGAGATAGGGTCTTGCTGTGTTGCCCAGGTAATCTTCCCGTCTCAACCTCCAGAGAAGCTGGGATTCAAGCACAGGCCGCTGTGTCCAGCACGAGTTGCTTCTTATAGATAAGCAAAGAAAACGGTTTGACTTTTTTTTTTTTTTTTGAGACAGAGTCTCACTTTCTTGCCCTGGCTAGAGTGAGTGCCATGGCGTCAGCCTAGCTCACAGCAACCTCAGGCTCCTGGGCTCAAGCGATCCTACTGTCTCAGCCTCCCAAGTAGCTGGGACTACAGGCATGCGCTACCATGCCCGGCTAATTTTTTCTATATATTTTTAGCTGTCCAATTAATTTCTTTCTATTTTTGGTAGAGACGGGGTC
>CAUYSK010030917.1:0-10644 GCA_963575035.1 Avahi laniger
CAGCACTATCATTGACTCTTCCAGCCACTTCAGCTTTTCTGCATTTAATATTATAACTTGCTTCATGTTCCAAAACACAAGTGGTTTAAAGTAAATTTATGATTTAAAGATTTCAAGGAAGATAATGTAATGCAAAGCAAAAATACCTAGGGCTGGCATGGAAACAATGTTAGCATCTGTATCATAGTGCTTCTCCTGTAGACTAGAATCATCAGCTTAGAAGAAGTCATTTTTGGCCAGGCGCGATGGCTCACGCCTGCAATCCTAGCCCTCTGGGAGGCCAAGGTGGGCAGATCGTCTCAGCTCAGGAGTTTGAGACCAGTCTGAGCAAGAGCGAGACCCCGTCTCTATTAAAAATAGATAAATTAGTCAGGCGTGGTGGTGTGCACCCGTAGTCTCAGCTACTCGGGAGGTTGAGGCAAGAGGATGGCTTGAGCCCAGGAGTTTGAGGTTGCAGTGAGGTATGATGACGCCACGGCACTCTACCCAGGGTGACAGAGTGAGACTGTGTCTCAAAAAAAAGAAACCCTCTACCCTGGGGAGGGCCGGAGCTAACACTGCAGCATCTGAGCTATTAATAGTTAGAGGTGGGAGGCAGAGCAGTCCCCTCATGGGGGTGTCCTGAGCCCACAGCCCTGTGCTTTGAGAACTGTGTCCTGTATGCTCCCATCCATAGGAATGGGCTCACCAAGTCCCTGTTTATACTGCTTGATCCTACTCAGGTCACAGCTTGGGCAAAGGAGTCACCTAGCCCAAGCTGGACCGATCAAACTCTCGTCTCTGGGAAGGAGGCAGAGAATGCAGTTTCAAATCTTACTACCGTTTACTAGCTGAGGGATCTCAGGCACGTGAACTTCCTAGGTTTCAGTTTCCTCATCTGTAAAATGGGAATAACAACAATGCCTGCTTCATAAAGCGGTTGTTTGGATTATTTGATTAAAGAAACAACACACTTGCAGTCCTTGGCTCGTGCACACAGCCAGGGACCAGTAAGTGTTAGCCTGTCTTCCTATCGCTGATTTAGAATTTGGATTAAGAGACACTAGGCAGACACGGGGTCGTCTCCTACTGGAAACACATGAGCCGTGGGTTGCCACATTGGATCAGGAGCAAGACAAACACAGAACACCAAGTGCAGGAGAGACGGGGCAAAGACAGGAGAGGCAGCATCAGAGAGAGACAAGGTAGACCAGATACAAGTGGAGACCAGGAAGCAGAGAAAGGCTGGTGGCTTCATGGCCTGACATGGCCCCATTCCCAGCTATAATCCCCCATGAAGTCCATCTACCCTGGGAGCCTTTCGGTGAGTTCCTGGTCTGGCTTGAGCTGGGCCAAAGTGGATTCTTCGCTGTAACTTGCAACTGTGGCTCCCTGACATGACTGGAGAGGGAGAAGGATGCCCACTTTCTGAATGAAGGACCAGGCTTCTTTCACTGCCCAGTGCAATCCCAGCGCTGAGCACAGCACCAGGGCCTAACAGGTGCTCAGTAAGTGTACATCAAACGAACGAAGGAATATGGACAAATTCAACCAAGCTAGGATGCTCTGGGCATTTAATCCCTTCCCCTCATCCCAGATCAGCAGCCTCTTCCCTGTCCCCTCCCTTCACCTCGGGGCACATCCCAGCAGGGCCTCACCTGGAGGATGAGCAGCATCTGGACGATGGATGAGGGCGGCTTGGGCTGGGCCAGCAGCAGCAAGTCGCCCAGCTTCACCTTCAGCAGGACCTGGTCTCGGAAGCCCAGCAGGGAGATCTGGCGGATGGTCAGCTCCTGGCCCTGGACAGCAGAGAGGAGGGGCGGCCGGGAGGTGAGACATTGCTGGATCCACCACCAACCACACGAGGTTCAGGACAACACGTGTTTACAGGGCGCCCGGCACGGGAGAGGATGAGCCAGGAGGAGGCGTCTGCACTGCCCAGTGCGTCTGTCAAAGAGTCGAAGAGCCAGCCCCTGCCCTCCGGAGTTAAAGCGTCTTTCAAGATAAGGCGTAACTCAGCCTGCCTAAATGACCCAACGACTAAACAAGGCACATACGCAGTAGGGGCCGCGCTGTCATAAATGCCGAGTAGGCAGGAGGAGGAAGATGGAGAGAAACGAGAAAAGATCAATACCACCACCCCACATCCAGGGCTGTTTCCTCAACCTCCTCTGTAAGATATCTGAGCACCTATCACCTGCCAGGCAAAGGAAGAAAACATCGGACCTGTTAGATTGTTATATACGTGCCAGGAACTTAGGAAGAAAAGTAATCAGGGAAGTAGAAGGAAAGGGACTTGTTCACCTGAGAAGGTGTTGGGGGTCAGAGGATGAAAATGACAGCTAATCATAAGAGCTGACACTATTAAACTCCACGTGCCAGGTGAGATTCTAAGTACGTTAAATGTAGATAATACACGTAATCCGCACAACCACCCTTTGAGACAGGTCCCATAATAAAACCCATTTCACACAGAGAGTTCCTGTAATTCATCCAAGGTAGAGCTGCACTCCACCCAAACTATTTGATTTTAGAGCTCCTGAAGTTTCCCAAGACCAAAAGGGAAAGGAAGGCCCGTTTCTCAGACTCCCCTTCGCACACATGTACCGTACACACAAAAGCTCAGCTGCTCTTGGTAGAGCCAAGACATCATTGGGGTGTCCACCCTCCCAAACAGGACGTGGCTTCCCATGCCCCAGGTCCACCAAGGATTAAACTTCCTTAAGGAAGTTTTGCATTTCCTATATCTCCTTAGCGTTGTGTAGAAACACAGGCAAGAGTGGATTTGCTATGTCCACATCTCCCCACCCTCCACTCCCAACAGACACACACAACCACCAACCATGCCTTTCTATAGCCTAAAAATAATTATAAAGGGAGCTAACATCATGTAGGGTGCTTTAAATAGGCTATCTTAATTATATGGTACTGTGATGTGGTTTTATTCTTTTGCTGCCTCTGAGAAGTTGGGCAGGTGGTGTCTCTGATGCACAGGGATGAGGTCCCATCCCTCCGGCCGGCCCAGGGCTCTGGGTACTGCATGATGCCAGGAGCTGATAGGACATGCCCAATTTTGTTCACAGCCTTCCAG
The DNA here is from genome assembly GCA_963575035.1 of Avahi laniger. Classification (NCBI taxonomy): domain Eukaryota; kingdom Metazoa; phylum Chordata; class Mammalia; order Primates; family Indriidae; genus Avahi; species Avahi laniger. The sequence continues at coordinate 3,071 of CAUYSK010030917.1, forward strand.
TGAAGTGAACAATACAACTATTTAAGCTAAAAAAGATGGGGAAAGAGGAGGAAGACTGGGGCACACAGTCTTCTAGAAACCACTCCTAAACAGCGATTCTGGCGGAAAGGGAAGACTGAGAAGTGAGAGGAGATAATTCCAGGACCTTCTGCTCCAACTACTGCCAAGTCGATTCACAGAACTGACTTTCCAGGATCTCCCTTGTAGGCCATCAAGGCCCCCAGGAGGTCTCCTCATTCCCCAGCACTGCACGCCAGAGAGATGATTTTCATTTATTTGTCTTTTTCTTTTTCGTTTTGTTTTTAAATCATAAAGCAACAGATATTTACAGGCAAAGATTAAAACAGCTCAATAAACAGCAGAAGTCGTCTTCTAATCTCTTATTCTTACTCCACACAGGTAACCACTCTTAAAGGTTTTTATTTATATTCTGGATTTTTCCAAAAAGTTCCTCCATCTATAAAAATCGCACATATAACCTGTAAACACACATAGATTGTTATACCCTTCCTACTGTTCTGCAACTTGCTTTTGTTTAACTTTGTATATCTTGGACATCTTTTCATACCGGCACATACTAACCTACCTCATCCTTCTTTAAGGCTGTATAATATTCCACCGCATGACCATTCTATTTCACTAACCATCTCCTGACCAAGGTGCCTTCATTTTTTTGCCTACAAACAATGCTATGATAATAAACATTCATCCTTGTCTCTCCGGGTACTTTTTATCAGCATATCCAGATGATATTCCCTCAAAGGAAAATTGCTTGATTAAAATATGCTTTTAAAAAGTCTTACAGATACTGCCACACTACCCTCCAAAAAGATTGCATCAGTCTACGCTCCCAGCAGCAGTGTATGAGAAAGCTTGTTATCTCACACCAACTGGGGGAATGATAATTTAAGTGGGATGACAGGAAAATACAGGTCACAGCCTCACTTAGCAACTCCAACTTCCCCACATCTCCATGGCACAGTGCCAGGCACAGGGTGGCCACTCAAGATCACCCTTTCCAGACCCACCTGCTTAGCCCATGAAATGTGAAAAACAGATCCAAACGAATGGGTCATCAGCTGTACAGAAAAAAATACCAATGATGATATTGATGGCGACAGCAACAATTTTAAGTCCTTACTGTACATCATACGCTAAACTAAGTGCTTTTTGTATATTATTTCATTCTTTTTTAACACCCTGTGAAGTAGATATATTATTTTACAGAAGAAAACCGAGGCTCTGAGCAGTGAGGTTATCTTGCCAAGATTAACAACACGGTCAGTGGCAGAGTGAGGATGCGAACCCAGCCCAGGCGTGAGCTAACTCTGCAGCTCACGCTCTGAACCGCTCTGTTCTTTGGTGCTGCCGTCCCAGCCTGCACCCCACTTCTGTGCCAGATTATTCTCTTACCATTACCTCTTCACATGAAATACCTACAGTCATTTGGGAATAGGATAGGCATGGGCAGATACAGCATTCACCTGGAGAAGATGAAAGATTTTGCCTTTGGGGCTTCCAAGCCCCTGGGTTAGACATTACACTCCGGAGAAAAAGCCCAGATTTATAAGTGACCAGAGGGGCATACTGAACCTGCACCTGGTGCCTCCTGTGTTGAAAGGAAGCCGAACCGGGCCCAGAAAGCAACGTGGTACCACCACCTACATTACAATTAGCTCCAATATCTCACATCATAGCACGAGGATTTCTCTCGAGAACATTTTGCTGTTCTCCAAAACCATAAAAGCTTTTTCCGTATGCAAAAATCTGGCCTCTGACGCTGGCAGAAAATACTTTCATGGGAGGGTGTAGGGTACCCAACCTGCCACATAAACAAGTTAATCACTGCCTTCTCAGAGGATCGTCTGGGGCCGTGCATCAGAGCACGGACTGGTTGCCAGGCCCAGCCATCTCTTCAGCCCACAATGAATCAGAGAAGCAATTCATGCTAACCCAGAGTCGGCTATTCTGTGCTTGTTTTAAGCTGGGGGGGAAATAGCATAACAAACCCAACCCTACCTCCTCACAACCTCTGTCCTCCAGAAAATTAAGAAGCGCACATGCAGGTTACCCCCAGCATACCATCCAGTTTCTCTAAGCGGAGCCAAAGAAAGTAAAAGCCGAGTGCACTGAGTCCTGTAAAATCATGAATATGTGGACCTGGGTCAATGGAGAACAAAAGGGGGGAGGCACAGTTCGCCCCTCCTGGGTACCCACTGCTTTTGGTGCCCATCTGCCACGGAGCTTCCCCACCCACAGTCTGAGTGTAGCTCACACAACTGAATAAAACAGGGTGAGCACGTGCGGATGCCCTCAGGAGTGGACAGGGGGAGAGAAGCGGGCCAGGTGGGGGTCGTGGCAAACTGGAGAGCAGAGGCAAAGTTCAAGGCAGTGGCTAGGGCGTGGGGGTGAACAGGGGCAATGTCGATCGTTGCCAGATCTTGCAAGTTTTTAAGAGAAGCGGGGCAGTGACATCCTTCAAGCCTCACGTCTGGGCTCTAGCCTGACTCTGAGACTTTGAGGGCCCCTCTTTGCCCTCCTCGGACTGTACTGGGGCCACGTCCACCCCACACTTCCCATTCTAGAACCATCTGGGCACCTGTACCCTGGAATTTCCTGTCCAAATGGCCCTAGGAGAAACCCAGGTCTGCACAGCCCCTCTAGCAGGGTTGCCAGATAAAACACAGGATGGATGCCCTGAAGTTTGAATCGTTTTTTTAGTATAAATATGTCCAAAATATTGCATTACTTCTTGTTTATATATGCAATTCAAATATAACTCAGCTTCCTGCACTGCTATTTGCTAACTCTGGCAACTCTATCCCCTCTCCCAGGTCCCTCCTCCTGAGAAAGGACCCACTGCTGGCGGACAGGTGACTATTCCAAGGAAGGGGCAGGTTCACGGGCACAGGGTCCCCGTGAATGCAGACGGGACCAAAGGTGGGAAGACAAAGAGGAATGGGCTGCGGGCCAGAGGCTTCTAGCTGCGCTTCTTACTGGAAATGGTGGGGGCAGGCCTGAAATGGGAAAAGAAATCTGCAAGCATAACCTCCCAGTTTTTAAATATTCGACATACATTTTAAGCAATTCCAGATCCCTTTAAACACTGTTCAGACCAAACAGTCCACAGGGGCCTCACCTCTGGTATAAGGTCATTCCGACTGTTCCTAACAGCTGTGTTCTACTCTGCATACAGCACCCACACCAACGAAGCCTGATTACACGTGAAGCCTTAACCCCAGGGGGAGGAACAGGACAGTGAGCAGACTGCAGCATGACAGAGACACATATTTTGCACTGGAACATCTGTTGGTCACCTCCTCTTAGGGGCGGCAACTGTGACCTGGCAACGTTAAATGATTTCGCCCAAACTCACACTGTTGAACCCAAGTCTACCAATCCCTAGTCCTCTGCTCTTCCTGCTACGTCGTGTGGCTTCTCATCTTCAGAGAGCAAAGAACATTCTTCCTTCCCCACAATGTGAGGGCAACAGCAAACTTGCTTAAAAACTGTGCATCAAAAAAAGGGAAGAAGGAGAAAGAAAAAGGAAAATCTCCTTCCCCCATCTTCTCCGCTTCTGAAAACTAAGAAAAACAAACCACTCCAAGAATATAAAGACATACTCAAAACCAAGAGGGTAAGGAGAGCCTACAGATTGCTAGTTATGCAGGCGCTCTCCTTCGCTTGAAGTTAGGTGCTAAATTTAGAACCAGAGAGCCCTCAGAAGATCTCCAAGGTCCTTAACCGACGCAAGCGCCCAATCTCCAGGTTTCCTCCCGTTCACCAGGAGGCCCCGGGCGGCCAAGGCCAAGAGAGAGGACAGATGGCCGAGGCCAGCAGGAGGCATTCCCCAGCGAGACTGACCTGAACTGGATAAAATATTGCCTGCAGGGTGGGGAGAGTCTCAGTGAAGAAGTGGTCCCAGACTTCAGCCAGAACCTCAATGCGATTTTCACCTACACGAGGGCGAGAAGATGGGAGGGGAGGAAGAAAGCAAAGAACTTGTCATTACTTGCAGGAGAGACCAGAGGACAGTTCCATGCAAAACGCGAAGTCGCACATGCTGGGAAGCTTGCAGCCAGGAGCTGGCAAAGCCCAGAGAACAGAGATGTGGTGCTACGGGGTCTTTACCCCTGGCTAAGACCACCACAAGTTCTCAGGGCAGAAAATATATTTGTCTCGCAAGGATGTACATATGGATCGAAACTCACACTTGAGGAGGAAGATTCTAAGTGAGAGGAGTAGCATTTGGTGCCGGGGGCAGGAAGGGAGCTCGTTGCCCACATTTGATCTACAAGGTGTTGCTACAGTAAATGTGGGGTTGGGTGGGAAGGCACAACTGAAAATAGGCAAATATGCCCTTGTATCCCCCCATCCAGAAAACGGAGCTAAAATCTTAAAACCACATAGTAATTTCTATCACATGAATGGTTACAACACTATCAGGCACTATGCTAAACTACTTATCTACAAGATATGCCAGAGTCAGACTCTATTACCCCTGCTTTGCAAGCTCAGAGAGGCCAAGTAACTGCCCCAATATCACACAGCTCAAAGGCAGAGCTGGGATTCTAGAACCCATGCTTTTGACTAACCTAATCTGGGAAGATCATGTGCAGTTAGATACCGTTTTGTTTTCTTAATCACTAAGACACCGGCTTTATTCTGGGTTTGAGCTGTCAGTGAAGAGAGGCAGAAAGGACCTTGGATCTGTCCCTCCACTGAGTGCTTTACGGTAACTGGCAGAGCAGCGTTCTTTGGAAAGGCCACCTGGCAAACACAGGGCCACTTCCTGATACTGTCCCTACTCACACCTAGGATCAGGAAGCCTAAGCTATGGTCAAGTGCCACTCCCAGGCTAGAGCACACGGGTCACCCAATGCCACCGGAAGGCTGTGTGAGAAACTCCACACCTCCAGGAAAGACAGACCCTGGCGGAGAGGAGCCTGCCCGCGGCTGCTGTTTAATGACCTAGATAGTAGAGCTGATACCGGCACCATCTCTGCTCATCCCAGGCGGAGAAACTGGGTCAGCCAAGATTAGACTCAGAGAGATGCATTTGGCAAGATGCTGCCAGTTCCACTGCACAAATCTTGAAAGATGCATTTGGCACCTTCCGTCCATTAATTTAATGGGCACTAAAAAGCAGGGACTGAGGAGAGAATAGAACAAGGGTGTGACTAGTAGCCAGCAGGTCCAAAACCTGCAGATTTTGAAAGGCCAAGGTGAAATACACCAGGGAAAAATGCAAATCCATGACACCCGCTACTTCCCTGCACAAAGCACTGATCAGTTTGTTGGAATTGTTTATTTGCTTCTGTCTCCTCACTAGAACGGGAGTAAGAACAGGGCCTCACCCGTCCTGCTCACAGCTGTACCGCTGTGCTTGGCACGGTGCCAGGCACATCGATACCTCAATCTTTAAAATTCTTTGAATGAATGAGTAAAAAGTACCATACAGGTTTTAGCAGACGCTGAGGGTGTGAGTGGAAGGAGGTCACCATTTAACCGAAATATGGGATAAGAAAGTCTTTCCTGACTGTTCAAATGCCCCTACTGCGAATTGTATCTTAGTGCTTGTCCCGCTTACAGTTTTATGTTAGGGATGATGTGATTAATATCTGTCTCCATGACCAGCTTGTGAGTTTCACAAGGGCCTGTGATCTGATGACGGTTCTGTCCACCACTGAGTCCTCAGCACCCAGCAAAGTGCCTGGCAGGTAGCAGATAATCGACAAAAGTTGGATTGACTCAATCACCATCTTCTTTCAAATACAGGCTATGCTAGTTCACTGCAGGGAGAAGGTGGGGAAGTCAAGAGGGCCATCTGAAATGTTAGGTCACCCCGGTTCCTAAAACCCCGGTGAACTCAACATCCGGATAATGTACCCCAAAGGGGAAAAGGCTACTCCAGCTCTTTTGCTGATGGCCCTTATCTTAAGCCTTCCATTACAAGGACAGACAGGGGCCTTCCTGACCTGGAGGAGGGGGAGGGGAGAGGACCCTGCAGGCCAGTGCTGGTGCCTACTTATTGCCCACTTCAACGCCAGGATGGAAATCTCATTGCACATGAGGTAATCCTAAAACCCGTCAGCAGAAAGGCGCCTCCCGGGAACCCAGGTCTAATTGCTGGCTGCAAACTTCAGAGAGTAATGGAGGTTTTGGAAAGTGTTCAGAGAAGAACATCAGACAGACCCAGGCTAACAAAACAGGTTAACCCTGGGGAAGAAAGAGTGAAAGGAAACCGGTGACTTCACTTCCAGAAACAGGCCACCAGTTAAGGGACTTAGCTCCCTGCAAAGACGAAGGGGGTTTGGATAGGAGGTTCTAGATGACCACCCCATAAAATCTGTCCCCTAATGTACCACAGGGGTTTAGATCACCAGAAGCACATAGGCAGGTATAAGAAAGCTCATAAGAGTCAAGGTCACTAAAGCTCTAGAGAGGATTGCTGGAGTTAACAGGGCGTATTCTGCCCACAGGAGAGCAACAAATGGATGTGGGCTGCCACCTGTCGTTTCTGTAGCAATAAATCAGGGAGTACAGATATAAACCAATACATAAATACATAAACAGATTTGTAAATATATAAACAAATATGTCAACAAAGTGAAGCTTATTCAGTGATTGGATAGAGCATATTATGTTTCAAAACTTTATTTTATAGCAAGAGAATCCTTTTATCCAGACAAAAGTCTTCTTTGGAGTCCTAACACATAAAAAAGTAGAGATGTCTGGTTGAAGATGGGAAAGTGCCTCAAAGGTTCCCCATGTACCCACTCACTGTGCAGAAAGGACCCCAACACTCAGAACCCTGGGGATGGAGGACACCCAGAGAGAATGCCCTGGCCTGGTGCTCTCTGGCCGCGCCGGGTAAGGCGCGGGGACGCCTGGGTGGTCTCTGTTCGTCCCAGCCAGCTCCTTCATGAGCTTGCACGCTGAGTGTATCTACTGAGGGTCCCACAGGTGAGAGACATTTAACTTCCCCTTTTGAGGGCGCTTGTATCTCTGGTATCACTCAGTACTTTTTTCATAGAGCTGTTTCTCCACATGTCCAGGAATAACTCCCAGATGACTTGCACACAGATGATGTGACCAGGGACAATGCTTCCTTTCCCCTCTTCCCAAGGCAGCTGCCTTCCACATTTGGGCACTAGCCTGACTCCAAACTGCAGGAGAGCCACTAAGTTCCTGGTCAAAGCAAGCAGCCTAAAAACAAGACCCTTCCACTGACAGTCACGTGGGTAAAGAAAAGGCGGCAGTACACACACACTGGGATATTATTCAGCCTTAAAACAAGAAGGGAATCCTGCCGTATGCTACGACATGGATTTGAGGACATTATGTCGAGAGAAATAAGCTGAAATAAGCCAGTTGCAAAGGGACAAATACTATAGGATTCCACTTACTTGAGAGTAGTCAAAATCATGGAAGCAAGAAGTAGAATTGTGGTTGTCAGTGTTGAGGGGAGGGGGAAACGGGGAGTTGTTCTGTGTATGGGCATGGAGTTTCAGTTTTGCAAAAGAAAGTTCTGGAGATCTTTCACACAACAATGTGAACATAGTTAACACTTC
>CAUYSK010030920.1:0-12340 GCA_963575035.1 Avahi laniger
TGGGACTACAGGCATGAGCCACCATGCCCGGCTAATTTTTTCTATATATATTTTTAGCTGTCCAATTAATTTCTTTCTATTTTTGGTAGAGACGGGGTCTCGCTCTTGCTCAGGCTGGTCTCAAACTCCTGAGCTCAGAACGATCCACCTGCCTCGGCCTCCCAGAGTGCTAGGATTACAGGCGTGAGCCACTGCACCTGGCCCCAGATAATTTTTTAAAAAACATTTTTTAGAGGCAGGGTCTTTCTATGTTGTCCAGGCTGGTCTCAAACTGGTGGCTTCAAGCCATCTTCCTGCCTCAGCCTCCCAAAGTGCTGGGATTACAGGTGTGAGCTGCCACACTCAGCCACAACCATTTTTTAATGTTCTCATTTAGAAAAATAAAAGATTAAGGATCCTGTGGTTGCTGCATGGGAATTTTAAAAACTCTTACTAGGTCATGATTTATAAGTCTGGAAATCACTGAAAAGCTACAGTGAGCACTGTGAAGGACAAAGAAGGATGACTCCTTCTCTCCAAGGGTAAGCACTTTCTTTGGGAAGATTGGACATTTGGCCAAAGCAGCTAGCATGAAGTCAGCTCCCAAAGCTGTAGTCAATAAGTGGAATATGTCACGATAGGTATGTGAATACATATATTATACTGAAGAAAAACATTAACCACTCTGAGGAAAAGAAGGGTTGACCAAGGTTTCAGGAGAAAGGAACACAAGTAACCTTTCTAATAGAGCCCAGATTTCATTTAGTTGCTTATGTCAGTTCTGCTCTTTAAACTAGAAATGAAATTGGGATGGATAAATTACAAATGGCTAGTATTCAGGGAATAGAGCTGAAATTTGGGCTATTCCATGGTGTATCAGTGAGCTTTCGCTGTGTAACAAAACATCCTAAAACTTAGTGGCTTAAAACAACCACCATTTATCAGCTTATAATTATGTAAGTCAGTTGGGAAATCCTTTTGGCTTGGGCTGCCTTAGCTAATCTTGGCTTGGCTCACTCATGTGTCAATAGCTAGTAGATTGGTTGGTGGCTGGATTGTCCAGCATGAACTCACTCATACTGGCAGTTGAGTGGCTGTTGCCTGGTACAAAAGTGGTGACTAGATCACATGTTTTTATTCATCCAGTTAGTGCAGGGTTCTTAATGTGGAGGCTGCAGGCATCTAAGAGCAGCAAGGGAGAGCAAGCCCCAATTCATAAGTGTTTCTCAGCCTCTATGTGCATCCTATTTGCTATTGTCCCATTGGCCAAGCAAGTTACATGGCTAAACCTAGAGCTAGTGTGGGAGAGGGTAGCCAAGCGCACGGATACAGAGAGCTGTGAGCAAATTAAGGGCCATCATGCCAACAATCTACCAGAGCTGTTGATGATGCCCTAATAATGGTCTTATCAAATCTCTAAGTGTCTTTTGTCTAAACTGCTCTGATAATTTATATCAGATGAGACCAGGAGGAGAAATGGGGTACAGAGTTGTATTATTATAGAGTTGGAAACAAATTTATAGATAACCTAGTAAGCCTTGTCATTTAATGGAAGAGGACAGGAGAGCAAAAGAAGTTAAACAACTTGCTCAAAGAGAGAGCTAGGTGCTGATAAATATTTCAAACATCTATGCTTATATCTTAAGAATTTAACAATTATTAGGATGACAGGTAAAACTCCATTTCATCATTGATATTTTGAGCACCTGGGATAAGGTGAGGAAAGCCGAGTAAAACAAGACAGATCTGGCTTTCATGGAACTTATGGTCCAGCACAGTGACACAGATGGGAAAAAGGTAATTAAAAAGTAGTGTACCATTTTCGTACTAGGACAAGTACAGGACATTATGAGATGTCAAAGGGCATGAATTATGAAGAAGCAGAGGGGATATACATTACTAGTCTGGGCTCTTTACATATAAACTGATTCTCCTAACAACCGTATGAGGCAGGTACGATGACTGTCCCTCTTTTACAGGAAAAGACGCTGGCATAGAAAGGTTAAGTGACTTGCTAAGGTCACAAAAGTGGTAAGTGGCTGCACCGGGATTTGTATTCAGAGCACCCTCTGACTCCCAAACCTTCTGGAGTGCGGTTCTTCATCATTCCTGTCTGCTGCTGTTGGAAATGGGACAGGGAGGGTGGATCGAGCTGTAGGGTCATTCATGGGATGGTCAGGCTGACAACAGAATTCCCAGAGAGATATTTCAAATTCTACTCCCTATAAGTAACCTCGAGGTACTCACAAGATTTCAGCTGTGTGAGTGATGCTTGTGAGAGTGTGTGTTTGTGCGTGTGTGCACTCACATGCAGGCCTGTGCCCGTATGTACCCAAGTATGGAGACAGTTGAACTTTCGCGGCTCTCTATATACGTTGTTCCATGTGGTGGAGTTCAGCACGGTTCTTTGTTCCTTTGACTATTAACTAATCCATAGCTAGGTAGCCAGCTATCCATCCATCCTATTTTCTTTCTACCTGGAATCTGACTTCTCTGACTCCTCCCCATCCTAGGACTGGTTATTCCGATGGCGTTTCTGCGGTGCGTTTATGTGGTGTGTTTGCTTTCATTCTTTCGGTGGCGGGCGGGCTCTGCTTTCTTACTGCCAGAGGCTCTCCTCTCCTGCTCTCTACTTTTCTCCTCTTAAGCCTTAAGCCTCGATTGTGTTCCTGGTGACAGATGATACTGTATGGCAGAGCAAAGAAAGCCTTTCTCAGCAGAGACTAATCAGTCAGACAGATAAAGCTACTTTTGCTGGAAGTTAAGATATGCCTGGGAAGGGAAGGGATCCTAACAAATTATTTAAGACTTAGCACAGACATTCACTTGTGGTGTGTGCATGCGTGTGCGTGCGTGTGTGTGTGTGTGTGTGTGTGTGTCTGTAATATATATATATATTTTTTTTTGAGACAGAGTTTGGCTCTGTTGCCCGGGCTAGAGTGCTGTGGCGTCAGCCTAGCTCACAGCAACCTCAAACTCCAGGGCTCAAGCGATCCTCCTGCCTCAGCCTCCCGAGTAGCTGGGACTACAGGCATGCGCCACCATGCCCGGCTAATTTTTTGTATATATTTTTAGTTGTCCAGATAATTTCTTTCTATTTTTTAGTAGAGACAGGGTCTCGCTCTTGCTCAGGCTGGGCTCGAACTCCTGACCTTGATCCATCCACCCACCTCGGCCTCTCAGAGTGATAGGGTTACAGGCGTGAGCCACCGCGCTCGGCCAACATACTCTTAAAGAGATATTTAGACCTTACATTTCACTAAAAGGCAGAGTCCATCTAATTTCTGATTTGGGTTCTTCAACAGACTTCTATATCTCTACATTGTTTATTAATATTCATTATCTTTTCCTTTTTGCTCCTGTTGAAATGCAAGAAATGCCCTCACTACAACCAAGAACAGCCCCTCTGTATTAGTTTTCTCTTACTTCCACAACAAATTACTACACATGTAGTGACAGAAACAGCACCGATTTATCATCTCACAGGTTGGAAGTCTGACCTGGGTCTCGCTGGGCTGCATTCCTTTCCGGAGGCTCCAGGGCGGCAGCTGTTTGCCCTGCTCACGTGGACGGCTGGGCTGCACTCAATTCCTTGCGATTGCAGGACTGATGTCCCGTGTGCCTGGTGGACGTCAGTGAGGTGGTTTCCGGCATCTAGTGGCGACCGTGTTCCTCGGCTCCTGGCCTTCCTTCCCCATCCACAGCCAGCAAACACGGGCCGAGTCCCTTTCATGCTTCCGTCTCCACTCCCTCTTCTGCCTTGTCTCTCACCCTTTCTTCTGTCTTCCTTTTCTACTTTAAGGGACTTGTGTGATTAGACTGAGCCTGCTCAAATAATCCAGGATATTCTTTCCATTTTGGGGTCTTTAATCTTCGTCACCTCTGCAAAGTCCCCTTTGCCATGGAAGGTAACGTGTTCACGGGTTCCAGGATTAGGGTGTGCACATTCTGGGGGACCATTTTTCTGCCCTCTCCATCTGTGCTCGTGCTCCCTGGCCTTCCCAGATTCTTCACGCCTTGCCTCCTTTTCTTCCTTTCCCTCCCTTCCTTCTTCCCCATCCCTTCTCTGCCCCTCATTCTTTCCTTCTCTCTTAAAAACAAAGATTTTTTTTTTTGAACCATCTACTAGGTGACCGTCACCTCACTGGGCACTGGCAATACAAAGATGAGTTAGTTATAGTCTCTGCCCTCAGATAGCTTATGATTTAATGGGACAATTCCTTTTAGTTAAAAGAAGGAAAAAACAAGACAAGGTGTGAGAGGGTGTGAGTTTCTCATACATCCAATCTCTTTTATCTCTTCCTATCAATACTCAAGTCTGCTCACCCTAAAAAAAAAAAAAAAAAAGAATAAACGCTTTGACTAAATACTGGCAAGTGAATTAATACAAGGATTTGCACAATACCAGAAAGTTCCTAAAGCCCTACGTCTACCAGACAACAATATGTACATGGTTTAGAAAATATGTATTGTAAGTCTGGGTAGATGTACTGCAAACTACAGTGTGTCTGTTATTTCCTTCAATCCTTCTTCACTAAGGAATCGGTGAAATTCCTTGGCTAGGGGGTAGGTGAAGAAGTGTTTCTGCCTTCTTAAACCTGGAGTTTTTTTGTCTTCTTGATTTCTGCATTTTTGGCATTTTCTGTATTGGTTCAGTGAGTTCTGCATTTTCTGCAGGTGACAACTTCTCCCTTTTCCTTATCAGCCAAACTTCCCCATCCAGGTTATTCTAACAAATATAGAGTCCCCTGTTCCTGCCAGAGACTGACGTGGTGCTGGAGGTACAAAGATGGATGCGAGTCCCTGTTCCTGAAAGCAAAATCTATTTTTGCTGCTTGGACAGCCTCATCATCTACTCACATTTTGCTGTTTGGCCCTTTTCCCTTTCGTTCTGCTAAGCTGAACCTTCCTGACCTGTTTGTTTAGTGTACACTACCATGTGCTGGGATATGTCTTCCCCCAGCCTTTGGGCTGCCTGGCAGGGCTCTGGCTGCATATACTACACTGTTCCATACGAAAATTATTTTCTGCGTGTGCCATGATTTGGAAATCGGGAAGCAATACTCTAAACCAGGAGTTGTCAAATGTAGGGCTCTGACCAGCAACACCGGCATCATTGGGAGCTTGTTAGAAATGCAAATTCCCAGACTCTACCCAAGATCTACTGAGTTGGAAACTCGGGTTGGCACCAGCAATCCATGTTTTAACAATTTCTCTAGAGGATTCTTGTGCTCCTTAAAGTTCGAGACCCACCACTCTAACCCACTTTCTCAGTGGGCACCGAGGACTGACATTCAGTCTGCCATTTTCATCTCAGTTCTCACCCCCGTGGACTTCTCTGCGGTATTTGACTCTTCTCCAAAGCTCATCTTTCCTGGCTTTTGTGACAGTGACGATTCAGTCCTCTGGTTCTCCTACTGTCTCTCTCTCTCTGATATTTTTTTCTCAATATCTTTGGTTGTATCCTCCTTCAAATGTAGTCACTTCTTAAGGTCCCTCCTGCAACCCCTCTTCTCTTGCTATCCTGGAGTGATTTCATCTACTGCCATCATCTCTTACCATCAAGTAGAGGGCTCCCAGCTTTGCTAAGATCCAACACTGTCTTGTCATCTGCCCTGGGCTATCAACAGAGCTCAACTGTTGTAATCCCAAACCAAACACATCATAGGTTTCCTTTTGCCAGCCAAAATCTGCTTTTCTTGCTACGTCCTTTACCTTCAAAACTAGTTCTCCAATGACGGATCATAGTCATTCTCAACTCCTTCCACCCTCCCCCGTCTCTCAGCTCAGACCAAGTTATGCCTGCTCAGCCTCCCCGGATCCCTGCACTTTCCCTTTTCTCTCAGCTCCGTTGTCTTACGTTAGCTCTCACCCTCTCTCCCGTAGGAATTTGCAATAACCCTTGACTGGCTTCACTTCCTCCAATCCCTCTCCACTTAGTCTCTTCTCAAAACACAGATCCAAGGATAAAAATGATTTGGTCAACACTTCTTTATTTAAAGATTTTTTTTGTTATCCGCTCGCAGTGGACCCATTGATGACATCCTCCATTATGGCCCCTGTCGCAGCCCAGGTGATTTCTACTCCTGCCTCCCTGGAAGAACACTCGCTGTTTCACAGACACACCAGGTACCTCCAGACTCGGTGCCTTTGCCCAGGCCTTGCATTCTCAATCCCAGTCACCCATGCCGGTCAAAGTCCTCACTTAGTCTTCCCAGTCGGACTCGGTCTCTCCTTTGTACCCGCCAGCATTTCCAGGGTGCTCTTTGAGTACATAACTCCCTTCTCCATGCTTTGGAGTCAGCTCTATAAGTCTCTCTCTCCTCCTCTGGATCACCTAAGGCACGGCAAGGATGTCTTCGTCACGTCCGCATCCTCCGCAGCACACAGTAGGTTCCAAACTGTTGTTTGCAGAATCAACCTGATTTTGCTGGATTGTGCCACTGTGAAATGGAGATGGGAATGTCTACAGAGGCAGTGTCCTGACAGTAGTGGCCATCCTCCGGGGGGTCAGCTCCTGGGTCAATGCTCATCAGAAGCTCTGGTGACAGGTCTGATTGTAAAAAAAAAAAAAGGCAGCTTGTAGTGGGGAAGGACATTTGCCTAGAAATAGAAATTACAGTCTCGTTCTTCACCTCCTCTGCACCCTGTTCCCTCCCTCTGGAAGAGGCCCCTACTTGAGATCTCTTTTCCCTTCGTTAGCTGTGCTTGTGGAGAGTTCCCAGCTGCAGCTTCCTCTGGTCTCTCCTCTGGCTGCCACTGTTTGTTTATTTATTTCCCTGTCAGCCTCTTTCTCCGGCTGTGGTTGTAAACAGAGCTGGTGGCTGTCAGCCCCGGGCCTGTGCAGTGAACCTGCCGCCTGTGGATGGCGGGTCTGGGAGACTCTAGGGTCTACGTGGAGGGTCCCTACGCTCCAGAGCTGCTCGAACCACTGGCCCAAGCTGGCCAGAGATTTTTCTCCTGACTATCCAAATGGAACTTTACAGACAGAACATCACATAACACATTCTCTCGGTCTCCTGATCCCCTTGGAGGATGGCATCTAATGGGTCCATTGCGAGCAGATAGCTCCTGTTCTTGCCACCATGACCCCTGAGTCCCAGGTTGGGCAGGTGGTAGAGGGGATACTCAGGATTGCCTGCAGCGTAGGGTGACAAATGACACTGAACATGTCCTGCATTGTACACTGTTATGTCTAATCTTTTTCTCTTTGAGAAACTTGGAGCTGTGTCTAATATGAATTGCCCAAGCCATTCCTTAAATCCTAAGCCAAGTGGCCTTGTTGCTTATGCGAGGAGAGAGAGACAACCTTAAAGCCAGACCAGGAATGGGGGCTTTGTCTTCTCCCCTTCACCGTCTCATAAATCAAGCATTTCCACCCTGGACTGTTTTTGAGCAAAAGCAGGGTTGTCCTTTCTCTCTCACACCAGTTACCCTGCCTCCCCTCCCCGTACCCAGGTGATTTCCCCCTCTCCCCTCCACCCTCCACCCTCTCTCTGCACTCTGCCTCTCCCTGGATTCCGGAGAGCCGCCGGCCCCTGGGAGGCAGCTGCCAGCTAGCGAGCTGTTAGCGGGAGAGCCACACAGGCAGTGCCATCCTGCTCGAGCCTGCGGTCCTCCCCCGGCTCTGCGTGGCAGTGCGCATCATCTGTCAGAGTGCCCCCTCCCCTCCCTCCGCTTCCCCACCCCCTCCTCTGCCGCTCCCTCGCTCTTCCCCCTTTCATGAGCTGCAGAGCCGGCGGGAGCAGTGCGTTGCAGACGCTCTTCTAGGGGCACCAGCTGAGGTGGGCGCCCTCTGCCCCCCTCTCCCAGGTACCAGGGGGAAGTGGCTGACTCTGTCACTCAGGGCCTCCCCGAGCCATGCTCAGCTGGGGCCCGTGCCAGCCACACTTTCCCAGCTTCGCTGCCCACCGCCGGACAGGTAAGAGAGAATAGCTGCTTCCAGCAGGGCCAGAGTGGGTCCCTGAACAGGCCAGCCTGGGCCATGGGTCTTGCTAGGGGTGCAGGACACTGCAAGGCAGAAAAAAAAAAAGGCACCGTCCCCTTGTCCTCGTCCCCATTTATTCCTAACAGACTCCTCGGAGCGGCCGAGCCCGCCACCTTTGCCCCCGGTAAGGGTGCAGGGACACCCTGCTCTTCCTAGTCAGTAGGTGCCAAGCTGCAAATGTCCTTTGTTATTCTCCAAGCTCCTCAATCCCAGCCCCTCAGGTCCCCTGAAAACTGCTTTCTGGCCGAAAGTGATGGTGTTTCTTCCCTCAGATGCCGGCTCTGCAAATATCGCAGACTGATATCCTGACTATGGCACAGGCTCTTTATTTTTAGTTTCATTCATGCCTTTTTCTGCTGCTGTGTTAAATGGGTCGCCTGCACAGCAGTCTGGCTGCACACAGCATCTGTTTTGTTCCCAGTCAGCGTTCAGGTCTCCAGTGTTGCTGGTGACTAACTCGGGTGACACATTCCGATGCAGAAGGGCTCACAATCGCAATGGGTTGAAGGGAGATTAAAATACAATGGAGGTCACCAATTTCTAAGCAGGAGCTGAGGGCACAGTTGCCGCCTACAGGAGGTGAGGACTCCCTGGCATCAGCTCAATGAGTCCTCCTCAGGGCTGTCTAATTAGTGAGTTTTTCTGGAGCATGGGGGAGAAGGGTGACTCTTCTCTTTCTGGGTTAGAGCCACTCAGTATCAATCCACTGTTGGACCACATACTGAAAACGTGGCTGTGTGGTTTTTGTAGGTGCCAGCCTTGGGTTGCTTACAGCCTAACAAAATCATGAAGGAAAGCTTACCCCATCCTGCACTTGGGCTAATTTTGTATTATTTTTTTCCTACAGATTTGAAAAACTTTAGGGTTTTCTTGGAAGATGGAGGAGGTGCTGGAAAGTGGGAGTGAGATAACTGTATTCATGAGATTATATTAGTGCTTGCGAAAAGTTAAAAGCTCTAAACATGCAACATGGTATGATGCTGATGATAGCTGTTATTATTTTGAGAATGATAGTCCCATGAGCAATCAATCCAGTAGACTGGTTTTTATTAACTGTTTGCTTTCTGCCCATCCTTAGAGTAAGTTTCTTGACAGAAGCATGTGTTAGAGTTAGAAGGTCCATGGGAGTGGGTGAGTGGGGACTAAAGTGTGCAGTGTGGCCATATTCTATCATGGCCAGGCCAGGGTAAGCCAACCCTGGCTTTCAGATGCATTTAGCTTTTATGTATATATATAAATTTCACATAGTACCTAACACACAAAGGAATCTGGAAACCTGCTCATATCCATATTCTTTGTCCAGTCGAATTGAACATGCTCATGAGGCCAGGGTCTTTCTCCTATGGGTCAGTGAACTCTGACCTGGAGAACACAGTTCCTCAGCCACAATGCCAGGTACTCTTAGGGGACGGAGCCAGAGTGTGGGGACATGGCTAAGGAAAACCCATCATACTTCCATTAAGAAAACCCCTCCAAGTGTGGATGTCAGTGACTGGTCAGCAGCAGCTGAGTACACAGAGATGCTGCGTGGGGTGGAAAAAGCACTGGAGGTCCTGGGTTCAAGTCTTCCTATGGCTGCTAACTAAATTACTCTGGGCCCTTCACTTGGGGCTTCTGAGCAGCTTTGGTTTGGTAATCTGTAAAATGAGAATGATAACAAGCACTCAACTTACTTTCAAATGTGTTTGTGGGGCTGGGTGCAGGGGTTCACGCCCATAATCCTAGCACTTTGGGAAAGCTGAGGCGGGAGAAACACTTGAGGCTAGGAGCTGGAGACCAGCCTGGGCAACACAGTAAGAGTTCGTCTCTACAAAAAAATAAAATAAAATAAAAAATCAGCTGAAGTAGGAGGATCATTTGAGCCCAGGAGTTGGAGGTTGCAGTGAGCTATGATTGTGCCATCGCACTTTGAGACAGTGAGACCCTATCTTTAAAAAGAACAAAAAAAAAACGTGTTTGTGAGGCTCAGTAAGAGGAATGACGATGGCTCCCAACGGTCAAGATGTGCTGAGCAGCTTTGCTAGGTACTTGCCTTCCATGATGCTGTTCAATTCTCCCAACTCCCCAGAATAAATTGAGACTCAAGGAGGCTAAAAACCTGACAAAGCGCAGCTAGACAAGCGAAAGCACTTTGTAAGTTGTGACTGTGCTATCCAAACACAAGTCTTGTTCCGTACGATGACTTCATGGCTCAGAGTCATTTTTCTGACGATTCTATCCCGGGCTCTCTGTTTTGTGCTTTCTCGTTTCCTCTTTGCCCGAACATCTACATCTCTAGAGATACTAGAAATGCTTCTTTGCTTCCCCTCTGTGCTTTGGGGATTGAGATATCGTTCACTGTCCAGGAAGCATCAGCATCGTCATCAGGAACTTTGTCAGTGCTCTCTGTGTGGGATTTCTAAAAAGCCTTTGAATTCTTCTCTGAAAGATCCTAGGAGGAAGAGGGTCTCAGAGAAGCTGAGTGGCTGAAGGTAGATTCCTCCCAGGGCCTTGTCTCTCAAGCGAAGGTGTCAGGGGGAATTTGCTCAGCATCTCCGTGCATCAGAGTGCAGCCCACACAGCCCGCGTCCCTCCTCCCGCCCCCAGTGTAGACATTAGGGCGCACCCAGCACATGCCCGAAAGCAAGGCGTCTCGCTGAGACATCGCATCTCCCAGAGGGCTCTGTGCACCTGGGAGGAGATTCCAGTGACAGAAGTGTCCCGAGAGTCCCAGTTTCTACTCCACTGTTTCCTCCGGCTGTGGCTGCGGCTGAAGCCCGTTCTTGGCTCCGGTGGCTGTGGAATTTCCTTCCTGCCTGATTCTGGGTGGCTGGCTCGCGTGAGCTGGAAGGCAGGACATGAAAGCCATTGCCCGAAGTCATTAAAAATGGAGGATTAGAACGAGCTTATTTTCCATTCAGAGGAGGGGGAGAGTGCTGAAGCTGCCCACAGCTGTAGACCCTGATGGCAAATGGCGAAGCTTTTGTTATTGTCTGAGAAGGGGAAGAGATTGATAACCAGCATCCTTGCACCCAGAGAGAGGAGAGCGAGCCCCGTTTCAGTTGTGGCTGGGCCTCGTGCTCACACCTCAGCCCCAGGGCTTTGAAAGTGGGGTCCCCCTGCTTCTCCACATCTGGCCCTGCTGCCCCTCCCACGAAGCCTCTGCCTCTGCCCCCATCTGGTGTGGGGCCTCTGCCTTCTCTGACTCTGATGCGCTCAATGTGACTTCATGTGTTCATACGGCTACATAATGTATAAGCCACGTTTCCTTATCTATCTCATCGAATTCTTACGCTAACACGGGAAGTTGGCATTGCCTTAGTCATTCTGATTCCGGCGATGGGAAAGCAAGGCCCCAAGCTCAGAAGAGCCTGCCATGCACGAGGGGGCTGAGTTGAAGCTTGAAACCTTGTCACCGACCCTGGAGCCTGTGCCGCTCCTGTGACTCCATGCTGCCTCCGTTGGCCAGCATCATGTTCTAGACGTGGTTTCCCTCTCCTACCTGCTGGCTGGTTCAGGTCAGCTCAACACACATTCACTGAGCCCCTTCTTGGTACCAAGCACTGTGCTAAGTTTTGGAGATGGAGAGATGAAAAATATATCTTTTACCTAGGGAAAAGAAATGTAATGCACACCTGCCTGGCACACTGCTTGGCACACAGGAGATACTTACATGTTAGTTGAATGAATAAATGAATACGCATTCCCTGCCTTTGATGAATTTCGGGTCTGATTAGGAGAAGAAAGTTGCAGGCACCTAACTGTGCCAGGTGCCGAGGTAGAGAAGTTTGCCCGGGAGCCACAGGAGCACAGAGGGTGGCACTTCCTGAAACTGAGTGTTCGGGAAGCTTCTTGGAGGAAGTGGTCCTGAAGCGCAGCTTGAAGGATGAGTAGGATTTAGTCCGGTCAAGGGCATGTGAGGCAGAGGGAAGGGAATCAAGGATGGCCCAAGACGTGGAGCCTGTAACCTGTGTTCAAGATTGGGCACGACGTGAGTTGTTGCAGCCGGAAGCACAAGCCAGGGGAGTAGTGGGCGGCTCTGAAGGTGGCTGGATCTTGGGGAGTTTGTGTCTTAGGATCTTTATTAAGCTTTGTCCTGAGGCTTATAGGTTGTGAGGAGAAGGAAACCCAGTCATATTTGTGATTCTTACGGGCGATGATGGCTGCAGAATGGAGCTGAATTTAAAAAAATAGGCTGGGCCAGGCGCGGTGGCTCACGCCTGTAATCCTAGCACTCTGGGAGGCTGAGGCGGGCGGATTGTTTGAGCTCAGGAGTTTGAGACCAGCCTGAGCAAGAGCGAGACCCTGTCTCTACTAAAAATAGAAAGAAATTAATTGGACAGCTAAAAATATATAGAAAAAATTAGCCGGGCATGGTGGCGCATGCCTGTAGTC
>CAUYSK010030921.1:0-20039 GCA_963575035.1 Avahi laniger
AAAATAGAAAGAAATTAATCGGACAACTAAAAATATATAGAAAAAATTAGCCAGGCATGGTGGCGCATGCCTGTAGTCCCAGCTACTTGGGAGGCTGAGGCAAAAGGATTGCTTCAGCCCAGGAGTTTGAGGTTGCTGTGAGCTAGGCTGACGCCATGGCACTCACTCTAGCCCGGGCAAAAGGTGAGACTCTGTTTAAAAAAACAAACAAACAAAAAAAAAACGTTTTTCTTTAATTCTTTGAACATATTTATAATGATCTGTTTTGAAATCTTTATCTGCCAAATTCATTCAACATCTGGGCCTACTCAGAGTCAGCTTTTATTGACTTTTTAAAATCCTGGATATTAGCCACTGTTTTATGTTTCTTTGCATGTCTTATAATTTTTGTTTGGTAACTAACCATTTTAGACAAAATAGACTGTAGTAAATTTGGGTTTTTTTTTTTTTTTTGGAGATAGTCTTACTCTGTTACCTGGGCTAGAGTGTAGCTCACAGCAACCTCAAACTCGAGCAATCCTCCTGCCTCAGCCTCCTCACTAGCTACGTGCCACTGTGCCTGGCTAATTTTTTCTATTTTGCATTGTTTGGCCAATTTCGTTCTATTTTTAGTAGAGACAAGGTCTCACTCTTGCTCAGGCTGGTTTCAAACTCCTGAGCTCAAGCAATCCTCCCACCTCAGCCTGAGCAAGAGCGAAACCCTGTCTCTACAAAAAATAGAAAAATTAGCAGGGTGTAGTGCCACATACCCGTCGTCCCAGCTACTTGGGAGGCTGAGGCAGGAGGAATGCTTAAGCCCAGGAGTTTGAGGTTGCAATGAGCTGATGACGCCACTGCACTCTACCCAGGAAGACAGAGCAAAGACTCTGTCTCCAAAATAAATAATACGATTATAGTGCTACTTGTTGTTTTGTTTTGTTTTAGACACTATCTATTGACTTTATATTATAGAAGAGGAGGATTTGGCTTCTCTCTCTCCATAACAAACGCATGCATGTTTCCAGTTCCTCCATCCTCCCAAAACAGACATTTTATGCTTTTGGATAGAGCAATATTGTTTGTACTACTGTGACAATATAAATGCTAGCTAAAGCTGAGCCATATAGTATAATGTAATGTAACTCCTTATTTTTTACCAGCACCCCCATGGAGTTAATGTGGTAACTGTCTTGTTTTTTGTTAGCTTACTTTTCTAGGTACTTGTCATTTATTCAACCCCAAATTCACCTGCCCCGCAATTATTAAAATCTTTAATAATTAAAAAAACACCAGGTTTTTAGTTTCATTTTTTTTGAAGACATCTCTTCTGGAGCCTTCTGACATACTCCAGTCTGAGCCATTTGCTCTATCTGAAGCACAGCTGTACCATAGAACCTCCTTTCATCATTCTGGGGCTTCTTTTCCCCCTTTTGAGTTGGATCCCCTGTTCTCCAATGAGAGATCCCTGAATAGAGCTGCATTTCCTCTAGAAGTTTCCTAAGAATAGGTATGTGAGTCTGGTCCAAGGGTAGTTGAGTTCTCTCAATTGATTGTTCACAGTCAGTTAGAAATCAAATTCCTTGTTCTACTCTTTTCTCCTTCTCACTCCTGAGCTTCATTAGTCTTAAAAAAAAATAAAAAAGAATAGGTACATGAGACAAATATCTGAGAATTTTCACATATAAAAATGTCTACTATACTCCATTTGATAATTTAAGTGGGCATACAATTTGAGATTAAAAATAATTTTCCTTCAGTATTTTGAAAGTATTTACTATTGACTTTTTGCCTTCCTTTTAATTGACAAAAAAGTATATGTTTATTGTGTATAACATATTGTTTTAAAATATGTATGCATTGTGGAATGGCTAAATCAAGCCAATTACCATATGAATTACCTCATTTATTGTTTGTGTGTGTGGTAAGAACACTTAAAATCTACCCTCTTAGCAATTTTCAAGAATACAATTCATTGACAGGCATGGTGGCTAGATCTGTAATCCCAGCACTTTAGGAGGCTGAGGTGGGAAGATTCCTTGAGGCTAGAAGTTCAAGACCAGTCTAGGCAATATTGAGAGACCTGGATGGAGATCCTGTCTCTTTCCCTTCCCTTTCCCTTCCCTCCCTTTTCCTTCCCTTTTCCTTTCCCCTCCCCATCCCCTCCCCTTCCTCCTTTCTTCCCTCCCGCCCTTCCATTTTTTTTTTTTTTTTATGTGTACCACTGCAGGTAAAGATCCCATCTCTACCAAAAAAAAAATTATTTTAAATTGAGACAGAGTCTCATTCTGTCACCCAGGCTGGAGTGCAGTGCATGATCATAGCTCACTGCAACCTCGAACGTCTGGACTCAGGCAATCCTTCCACCTCAGCCTCCAGAATAGCTGGGATTACAGGCATGCACCACGATGCTCAGCTCATTTTTTTTGGGTAGAGACAGAGTTTTGCTACACTGCCCAGGTTTGTCTCGAACTCCTGGCCTTAAGTGATCCTCCCACTTTGGCCTCCTAAAGTGTTGGGATTACAGATGTGAGCCATTGTACCCTACAAAATTTTTGTTAAATTAGTCAGGCGTGGTGGCACATGCCTACAGTCCCAGCTACTCTAGAGGCTGAGGTAGGGGGAAATTCCTTGAGCCCAGGAGTTCGAGACTGCAGTGAGTTCTGATAATATCACTGCACTCTAGCCAGGGTGACAGAGCTAGATCCTGTCTCAAAAAAAAAAAAAAAAATTACAACTATAGTGTTTAAAAGTGTGATATAGGCACAAAGATAGACAAACAGATTAACGGAAGAGAATAGGGATATGCATGTGTGTTTATAAATAAATATTTATATATTTGTATGTGTTTTTTCCAAATGGGGAAAAAATGAAATTGGTCCCCAGGTTCATACTATATACAAAGATAAATTCCAGGTATTTAAAATCCTAAATGAAAAAGGCAAAACTACAAAACTTACAGCAGATAACACAGAAGAGTATCCTTTTAACCTTGGGTTATTAAGAGATTTCTAAAAGAGCACTAGCCATATAGAAAAGACTAATTTAGCTACAATAAATCAACAACTTATATTCCCAAAAGATACAATAAAAAACCCCCAAAAGACAAAGTTTCATTACTATTAGTTCCTGTCCTTTGTTCTTATGACATGCCTCTTTAGAAAAATTCCTTTGCTGTCATTTTCGTGGGGTTTCCAGAGGGAATGGATGGATGTAAATAATTGTGTAAGATCTGCCACTCTTAACCATAGTGTTATAAATTTTTTAATGAAAAAAAGACCTAGTAATGTTTGTGTTAGTTATATTTCCTCTAACACACTAAAAATAAAAACACAGCCAGTAATTTAAGAAATATATTCCCATGTACTTCCTCAAATTACCTCATGAACTACCCAGTGATCCCACACTCAAGGAAGCAGTTATCCCTACTTTTTTGGGAATCTGATGCATCTCTTTCTAGAAATTTTCCTGGGATTAACTCTAGTTATCTCCTAAGGAAAATCATTTTCTATCAAAATCAGGTTTTGGAAGTGGAACAAAAACTTAAGAAATAAGAAGTTGTTTGGGGGCCAAGATAATTTGGGAAGCCCTGGATGATTCTAGAAAGTCAAACAGCCTTGACAAAACCAAGACCAAGGAATTAGCATAAATAAAGGTTTTATTGGTCAGTTTGGGTGACATACTGACATACCCCAATTCACTATTCCACATACCCAAGGCCCTAAGGTGGCAGGAGAAGCTAAGCTTATTGATAAAGGGCAACCGGCGGGAGGTGGAAAGGACCTTAAGGCCACTGAGGGTTAACAAGGCTACCGGGACCGGAACCAACGTCCTAGGAATAAATCCAAGATGGAAAAGGCATCATCCATGGCTGGAGGTCTTGGTGATTCTGGATCTAAGGAAGAAAGTTATACACATAGGCTAAATGAAAGAGACTGGGTAGAGACACAGAAGAGAAATATTAAAGGGTAGAAGAGTAAGATTCCCCTTCCCCAAGGAGTCTTAAATTGATCCCTTTGATTCATACTCTTAACTTACCACTTCTAGGACTGCTGTCTGCCTCTTGTCGGGTTACTGTGGTCTCTGTCCGGCCCTCACTGTCCACCACAGTCCGGTGCTCCTCCACTATCTACAAGAAGTCCCCACCACATTCCTAACATCACTAAAGGTTATGTTCGGTGGCTTCTTTACACAGATCCCTCTTTCCAGGGCATTCCCTGGCCACAGTTTCCTTTACCCTTCTCTCTCAACTCACCCCATCTGGCCTAGTGATCTTGGTCACAGAGATGCTCCTGAAATAGGATTTGGGCTGGGGCTGTAAAACTGGGCCAAGACCCTCCTGGGAAACCTGGGAATCAAGATCTGGAAGGGCGGGGATATGAAGAACCAGGAGGGAAAGAGTCCACAGTTAAAAAAAAAAAAAGACGAGTGTGGCAGGAAGAAACTTCAGGGAGGGAGAACAGACAGAACTTCAGGAGAATAATATAATAGAGGGCTGGTAAATGTCCTCTCCCTCCAGACTCACCATTGTCCTCTCTGGCTCTAGGATGGGGGGTCACAGGCCATATATCATCAAACTGCAGAAGAAGCCACAGTAGGTAAAAAGACACCTTCCAATCTGAAACTTGAAGGCTCATGGACCCCAAACTGCTCCAAAACCCCTTTCCCCAGGAGAAATAGTTCCATTCAGGATAGTCTTATTTCCCTACTCCTTCCTCCTCCCTAGCTGTTTTATGTATTCTTCTTCCAAAAAGCATTCCTGAAATACTTTCCTACCCTCCTCAAACAATCCTGTCTTATCCAAGAATCACCTAGACCAGTGATTTTTTTTTTTTAAAGAAACAGCAGAACACCCATTTCCCCCCAAAGAAAATCCTACAAGAAGCTTAACATAGAAAACATAAACACACTAAGTGGAGAGCCTAGGATTCCCATCCAAGTCTATCAGATTCACCCAAGGATTCCAGTCTTTGTCCTTTATTAGTGGTCTCCCACAGGCTCTCGTTTCAGACCCAGATGGGGTACTCACCCTACGAAAAGGTCTCTGGGAACCCCAGTCTGGTGCTGGTTTAGGGGATTCAGTTCTTGCATCACTCTCCAAGACCCCCCCAAAGATCCTGGGCTGGTGACTATCTGGATACTTAAGCATTGAGTCCCGAAGTGTCTGTCCCTCCCGCAGTCTCTCACCAGGTGTCTCTGACTCAGGACCTGGAAGTTCTGCAGAAAGGTGGAAGGTAGATGCTGGGGTGGGAAAGGACTTGGGCTCTCTAAATCTCGCTGGAAATCATCAAGTCTTCTTACACTTCCCATCCCCCAACTACTCCTGGCAGGTGCCTAATTTCCCCCATCAACCCACCAGAAACCATGGGTTTTCCCTCAGGGAAAGCCACACACCAGGAGGATGGGAAGGCAAGGTCCAGGCCCCCATCTCGCTGAAGATGCTGTTGAAATCCCGTACTAGGTCATCAAAGCCAAAGTTATCGTGGAAATGCATCCCTCCTCCTGGGCTGAAGCTGAAGCTGAAGCCAAATTCCTCAGGTGGCTGGGGACCATCAAACCTCGGGCTCCCACGGCCCCACGGGCCTTCTTCCTCTTCCTCCTCATCTTCATCTTCATCTCGAGTCATCCCTCCAAAAAAGGGATCTCTGTGGCTGAAAGCGGAGGCAGATTGGCCACCAAGATTCAGCACTACTTAAGCCGTAAATTCAACTCATGGTGGCAAAGTGGGACAAAAGCAAGGGTCTGGGAAGATGGAGAGAGGGTTAGAGGACTACTTGTCAAATCAAAAGATAACAGCTCACAATTCATTCTGGTTTTGTTTTTATCAGTCAGTCCTCACCTCGCAACTCCCCTCAAACACCTCCCCTCGGTTTTTCTTCAGGATCCCCCAGCCACTCCTCTCTCTCCCAAGGTCCTGCTCACTTGCTCATTATCCTGCTCCCTGGATCCCCATTGTCTTCCCCGCCCGTGTCCCTGTTGCATCATCCCAGGTTGGAGAAAGACTCAGGGTGCTGTTTCTCCTCTTAACGACCAACGCGGTCGCGGGGTGAGTGCTCAATATTTCGACTTCTGTCCTCTCCGTAGGAGTTGAAGGAGTGGGGAAGAGAATGTTTTTCCAAAAATATGGCGTAAGGGGTCAAGCTCTCCCCGGAAGTCCCCACCCTCGTCCGAGCTGGACCTATTCTCACCTCCGAGGTCCAGGAAAGCCGAAAAAACCCCGGAAAAGGTCAAAGAGGCTCATTCCCGTATTGGGACTCGAACCTTTGAACTCCTACCGTGGCCCATTCGCTCCAGGGGGCTGCCTGCGTTACGCTGTCGGAAATTGAGCGAGGCGTCAGTCCACGTTGCCGGAAAGCAAGCCCGCGATCCGGACACACTGTCGTAAAACGACTCTCAGCCGGACGTGGAAGGGCTCTCAAATTTGAAGACTTACTTTACCCCACTTTTCAGAGGCCAGATTCCTGTTAGGGAAGCGGGCGTGACGAACTTTCATTTTCCGATAACCACCTCCCTCCTAAGCCGATTCTTCTTCGTGCAGACCAACCCGGTCCAAAAAGGTGTTTCGAGGGTTTGATTCTGGATGGTAGCCAGGTAAAGCCGCCAGAGGGCAGCTCAACCGCACAAACCGACCGGTGTGAGGCCCTTCCTCACCTCCGGCTACCCACACCCGGTGACGGCCAGTAGAAGCCACCTTGCCTCCTTCTCGGTCCTCTTTGTTTCTAGACTGACCTGGGTGCCATCTGCTGTTGGGTGGACAAAAACGTTTTACTAAGCTCCTTCTAGTATTGAATTCCCCAGAACTGAGTAGTGATAAAGGCATGGGAACGCAAGGACTTAACTTCCTCCTCTCCAGCTAGGAAGGACTCTGTCATAACCATAAAAGGACTCTTTTAATTTTTCCAAGCAGGCTCTGCAACCAGCAAGATAAAGGATTTGTAAGAAATTAAGGGACGGGAAAATAGTGGGAAGTCCTGGGAAGGAAGAGTTTGGGGCCATAAGCATCTCTTTTTCCCTATCATTGATTTTCAAATTCTCTCCACTTCTCCTTCCCGTACCCATCCCTACGCCAGGCCTTGCTCAAGACTCTTCCTCAAGGGACCGAGTATAGCGATGCCACATGAAAGCACCCAAAAAGACGTACTTTAGTCTACTTCTAGGAGACACAGGCCTCAAGCTTTAGTTTTGCCAGACAACAGTGCACGCTTCCCTCACTTCTTTTCAGTTTATTTGCCTAGATCCATCTAAGTCATACTATAAACTCCATAAAGCCATTGTATTTTCCTTTGAAATGGTGTCAGCTCCTTCTTAACCCTCTCCCCTTTCTACTCAATCTCCTCTATCCCTCTCTCTTTACTGCGTGAAATCGGCTGTAGTTGTAGCAGTTTCTGGAGGAAATAAAGATTTATGGTGGTTCTTTCCAGTCAGCAGTTTATGAAATTCTTAGGGGTGAAGAGAGGGGAATCCCCTCAAGGACAAGATACGACTAGCACATTAAGGTCAAAAGAGTTCTTAAAGGGTGAAGATTTCGTTTTATTCCACCGCCTTTGGGGGCCTGCCAGAGGAGGCCCCGTTGGTACAGTAATACTTATTCACCAAGCTGGTCATCGACGAGACTGAGGATATCCTAGACGGAGCAAGAATGGGCAGAGGCTGAAGGTAGAGGTTTTCTTTTTATATATACAAGACACATTAATCCATTAAATTTGAGGACACAGTACAAAAAAAAAGAACACTTCAACTAATTCATCTGACAATGCTGTTCATATGACGCCATTTTTTTGTTGTTGTTTTGTTTTCCTAATAATAAAGGAGGAGACTCAGGGCTGTTGGGCTGATATATATTTGGGGGTCCTCCCTCCCCACCTCACCCATACACCACCAGGGTGAACAGGACAAAGTGAAGGAAGGGCAAGGCCCACAGCAAAGTTTCATAATCTTGAATGCAAGGGGGGAGGAGGAGGAGGAAGAGGAAAGGAAGGAAAAAAAAAAAGGAGAAAATACAAATCCTATAATACATACAACAGGGTGGGGATGGTATGGGAATGGGACAGACATGAAGCTGAGGCATGGGGTGGGCCGCTGGGGGTGGGGGGCAGCGGAACCCCCCCACATTCCTTTCTCTCTTTGATGCTGTTTCCATAGTTTCCAGGCTGAGAAGCCTTCTCAGAAGATGGGACCAGGAGAAGAGGGTCAGGGCCTCAGTTGGCCCCCCAGCTGTAGCTGTTGTAGGCAGACTTGTTGGTCTGGGGCTTCTGCGGGATGGAGCTGGTCTGGCTACGTTGCCCGCTGCCCGTCTGCAGGGGAATGGGAGGATGATGGGGAGGAAAAAAGTATCTAGTTAGTGCGACAAATTTGTAACATCTTCAGGTGGAGATGTGCAAATTGTCTTGCTCTCCCATTCCCCTTACTGCTGTTAATTCTCAACTATAGAAAATACAGTCTACATAGCAGCTAGAGCTCCTCTCTTAAAAGCAAGAAGGCATTTTTGACCTTTAAATAAGGAAAAGATGAAGAGGGCAAGATACCTTTGGAGACAAGATAGTGAGTAGCTGCACTTATTTTCAATTCTACCTTCTCTCATTACCCCACTACCTTCCCCTGTTCTTGCAGATGAGTGATCATAAGGCAATTTCATTTTCATTGATTCCCATGAATGCCTCAATTTAGAAAGCTGTCTTTGAGAGCAAGGAAGCCCTTATTCTAGCTCCCCAGCTGGCTCCATGATGAAGCTCTAAAGAGACTACTTGAACCACCCCACGAATCCCCACCCCTACCACATATCACATCTGTGAGTTCATTTCAAGCAAGGTAGGAGAGACAATCTGAGGCCTCAGGCTTCAGATGCTGTCCCAAGAATCTTTTCCATTCCAGTAACCCAAGTGTTTTCCAGAGTTGGGGAAAGGCAGAAATATAAAGAGGGTGTTGGGGAGGGGAGGAAGAGAGAGGAAGGGAGGCCAGAGAGCTCAGCAAGGTGTTTGTGTTTGTGTATCCCGATTTGTGACAACGCAGTCTTTTCTATTCAAGTTCCCTGAGGCTGTGGAGGTGAAATGGAGACTGAAAAGGAGTGGGTTCAAGCATATCATCATTCAATTTCATTACCTGCTCCTCCTGCTGGCGCTGGCAACAGAGAATCATCTGCAAATATGGTAGCTGAGGCAGAACCAGGATATATGGAAAATAAAGGGACAAACTTTGACAATAGAACTCCACCATTAGAAGGGAAAGCTATAATGCCAGGGAAGGGGGAAGGCTGGGAGAGTTAAGAGGGGAGGTGTGACCCAGGTCTGATGGGACCAGGACGACTATGGCATGGGAGGAGGTGGAAGAGAGGCACCAAAGGAATTGGGCAAAAAGGCTTTCAATCTGGCCCCTTCTCTGAAATTTCCTTTACCGGCCGCTCATGTTATGTGCGCTTGTGTCTGTATGTGCTGTTGCCCATGGCTGGCGCTAGGGAGGGATTGGGTGAAGGTGGTGGTGAGGAAGGGTAAGAAAAGGAAAGGGAAGGCAGTTTTAAGGGATAGGAAGAAAGAGGAAGGGAAAGGAGAGAGGGGGAAGGGCTATTACCTGGCCATCCTGCTGCAGGTGATGGTGAAGGATCTGGGAGTGCGGCTGCTGATGGGGGGTCAGAATGTGCATAAAGGGGGCAGGTGGGTAGGCAGCAGCTGTGGCTGGATTGATGGGCCCCCCACTTCCTAGGGCTGAAGGCAAGTTGAAGGAAGCAGCAGGAGTACCGGAATGAAAACCTTGTTTCTCAAAGGACTGCTATCCAGGAGGCCAGGAGGAGAGAGAGTAAAAGGGATCAGCAAACTAATTCTGGGAGTTTCTGAGCCCAAGCTCCCCACCCACAGAAAGGAGCATGGTGTCATAGAAGGGACAGTGCACCTGAAATCAGATATTTAGGTCTCAGTTCCATTGCCTTTTTTTTTTTTTTTTGAGACAGTCTCACTCTGTTGCCTGGGCTAGAGTGCCATGGAGTCAGCTTAGCTCACAGCAACCTCAAACTCCTAGGCTCAAGCAATCCTCCTGCCTCAGCTTCCTGGGTAGCTGGGACTACAGGCAAGCGCCACTGTGCCCGGCTAATTTTTTTTTTTTCTATTTTTAGTTGTTTGACTCATTTCTTTCTATTTATAGTAGAGACGGGGTCTTGCTCTTGCTCAGGCTGGCCTCAAACTCCTGACCTTGAGCGATCCTCCCACTTCGGCCTCCCAGAGTGCTAGGATTACAGGTGTGAGCCACCGTGCCCGGCCTCCAGCAGTGCTCTTTAATAGCCATGCAATCCTGGGCAAATTACTCAATCTCTCAGCCTCGGTTTCCTCATATAGGGATGCTCTCTGTTATAAGGCCCAAATAAGAGGATGAATGTGAAAGCACTTTGTAAAATTGAATGTCATATATGAACATAGTGAAATTTGCTGACTACTCTTGGCATTCCTACTCCTGGAGTTGGGCAGAAATTAGAACTCCTTGGATATTTCAAAAGAAATAAATACACACTGAGATGTTTGAAGTGTTGAAGGTCTTGGTCATGAAGCACTTCCCCCAAACCTCTAACACACATTATAGCAAGCTTTTAATTATTACCATTTATCTTTTTAATTTTCTTTAACCTCTCCTACCCTATCTTTTTTTTTTTTAAAGAGACAGAGCCTCACTTTGTTTGCCCAGGCTGGAGTACAGTGGCATGATCATAGCTCACTGCAACCTCGAACTGCTGGGCTCGAGCAATCCTCCCACCTCAGCCTCCCAAGTAGCTGGGACTACAGACGTGCGCCACCATGCCCAGCTATTTTTAAATTTTGTGTAGAGAGGGGATCTCACTATGTTGCCCATGCTGATCTCAAACTCCTGGAGGACTCAAGTGATCCTTGCCTTGGCCTCCCAAAGTGCTGGGATTACAGGCATGAGCAACCACAAGCTTTTATTTATGCTGTTGGGGGATAAAAGCAACACAACACAAACCTGTGGATAACTCAAATGCTTCAACTTAGTTATGGGGTTGTCTCCTTTCCCATTCCCTTTTTGTTACAGAGTAACTCACAAAGAATGGAATTAACTAGTTTCCTTTCGTTCCAATACTCATTCTCTTGGAAAGTTATGAAAAAGTTTGGGAGTAGGTTGGTAAAAGGGACAGGATAGTTGCACAGTGAATCACATGACACATTGCAACAATTTGCCACACCTTACCTTCTTATTACATTTCTCTTATTTTTTCTGAGAGGGCTAAATTTAAATTTCTTAAGAGAAACTGAAGTCTAAAGACCATTCATGTAGAAAAGGGAGAATGGGATTCCTGACACCTCTCCTAAGGCTGTTCTTGTCCGCTGTGTTTCTACCATTTCAACTCCACCTCCTTTATGTTCATCTCTCTTTTTCCACTTCTGTCCAGAGCCAGGCACCTACCTGGGTTTTGGAGTACACAGAACCCGAGATATCTGGCACGCCCGTGTTACTGGAGGTGACTGATACACCTGGGGGAGGAGGAAACAGACAGGAGGATTAGCTCAGCTAGCTGCCTGGTCCCCATTTCTGGGGTGTGGTGATATCTGTAGCCTTTCTAGCTATACCACTGCAAGGGAATTTTGGTCTGTTTTCCAGCTTCACAGTAGTCCTGAGAATTGAGTTCATGACACAAAGTCTCCCTAAAGGTTCTTTTGCTCTTTCCAGGAGTGTGCTGAGTATATGTATGAGAGAGTGAGGCAAGTTGCTTTTTGGAGGACAAAGGGATATAACCAAGCCTTACTAGGATATACAATTTTCAAAATACTTTTGTGCCAAAACCCAACAGGAATGTAATAAACTTTTAATTATAATGTCCAGTTCATATCAATCTACCCAAACTATACTCAATCCTGCCCCTGAAGACTTCGGTAGTCTGGGTATTTCTCTTCCTGAAGAGACATTTTTGGGCTTAAAATCCATGCCCCCTGAACATAAAGTAGGAACTAAAGGAGTAGTCCAATTTAACCCCCAAGAGCACTTTCATTCTCAAAGCCTCAGCTCACTTAGTCCGGCCTCTCCAGTCTTGAAGCTTCTAGGCTATGTACTTATGATTTAAAGAGCTGGCACAAAGATGAATTTTCATTTACACAATTTAAGCCTAAGCACAGTGGGGTGAGAAGGGGTAGGAAAGTGGACAGCAGGCTATCTCCTATAGCGTAGGTAAAGCACAATAACCAATGTTAATTTTAGTTTACAACTTCAGCTTCTCCATGAGATAAAAGCTCTAACCCATACCCCGACTTCCATGTTTCCTGTTGAAAAAACTCCCTATCACTACAACTTTAAGGAAACTAGGGTAGTACAACACCTTATTTGTACTCCTCAAACAAATACACGTACTACACTTTAATTCCTAGATAACAGGGAAATGGGTCAAGGAGATAGAAAAAGCCATGGGATAATCTAACATCTTTTAAACTTTCAAATTTTAAACAAAGATTTGAGGAAAAGTAATTTAACGAGGACCATAAAGCATGATTTTTTTAAAAAAAAAGATGTATCCATTCCTATGAAGATAAAGTGAAGCTCCAGGAAAATCTTTGCATTTCTATCTATGCACTTGGATCCTTCCCCTCAGAGGTGCACATTCCTTCTCTGCTGTTAGGAGCACTGTGTTGGAAAAGTTTTTTAGAAGCACTGTGCTCAAGTGACCAGATCACAAATAAGGAATCCTCCATTCACCCACAATTCAACAGCAATCCCTCTTCAAACTCCAGAACTCAAATTTTCCCAAAGTCTAGAACAAAGGTAGCCTTCAAAAGTTAAGCCCACCTGGGACAGCCACTTTAAAAATCTTCCCAATAGAAGTGGCATTGGAAAACCCTCCCACATCATAAGTCCAGATAGTTCCTGGGAGGAGCAAACACCAAATAGGAAAAAGAACAGAACTACAGAAACCAAGCAAGAGAAAATACTTCCCCATCTCCCAAGTATCAACTCTCTACACTTTAAAGGCACTAAAGTAAAAGGCAACAATACAGGAACCTCTTAAGGAGCTAATGGAGTATTTTTTTCCTTCCCTTTTCAAACTCCAGGTGCCCATCTGGCAAATCGCTGGGTAATAGGCATAACTTTTAAGAAGAGTTCAGTTATGGATCTAAGTTAATAAGGAGGTTCATGTGGAAGGGTTGAGAATGAAGGTGAAATAAAGAGGATATAAGTAGAACATTTTTAAGGTAAGTTATGAGAGAACAATTTATCTTTACCTCAAAGGCCAAAAAAAAAAAAAAAGTTTACTTAGTCACCCTCTGCAAAGTGAGGATAGGTTGCCTACATAGAATGGGAGAAATGACTAACTGGATTCTCAAGCAGAGTGGTAGTGAGAAATTGAGCTCCAACATGGCCTTACCTGGTCTCATTCTTTTTAGATGCTAGGCTAGCTAAAAACTTCTAGCTTCTAGTCCAGAGGCCTTATCTTGGATATGGGGTTGAAGGGACTGGAAATGCAGGAAAAGTAAGAATACTCTGTGTAGTGGCCACAACAGCCTCAATGTAAGCATTATAGACCCTAGAAAATAATGGGATTTCTCTACCCCTCACCAGTTATTAGAAAGATCTTCAGTTCTCCCGCTTTCCCTCCAACATCAACACCCTGCCTTATCCTCCACTCCCAACAGTGATAATACCAACACAATGTGATGGCACGCAGGAGAAACAAGAACCAATCTCTCCCAGCATGAGAGCCCCTGGGAAATTGGTCACACTCCACAGAGCAAAATTATTCCAGAGGGCTGAGAACAAATACAAGGAAAGCTGAACACTTTGGTTTCCAATTAACCAAGGGTGGTAATCTCACTCTCTAAGTTAACTCTATAAACAAGGGCTCATGGTTGGACTGGGTGGGGATTAGAATTTCCATAGTCTAGATGTCTGACCAAACCACTCCCACACATCCTTAGCTACATCCACAAGGGCAAAACGATTTATAATCCACAATCTCTAATAAGCAATCAAGGGACTAAGACTATGTGCCAGGCTAGCACAGTTTCTGCAAAGCCCAAGTCATCAACTAGCTGATCACTAAGAACTTTTATCATAAGATCTCAGTCATTTGGCCTTTGGGAACCAGATGTGGGAATTAAGCCTTGGAAGATACTTCTTTAACAGCTCTGAACACCATCTATTTTGCCTTTCACCATAACATGACACTCCAAACTTATTTGTCCTTTCCCCTCTGCTTATGTCAGAGGCAAAGGGAAGATCTAAATGGAAAAGTGAAGCAATATAAGCATGGGAAATCAGGGATTTTCTACAAATAGTTTTCTTTACCAACCAATCAACAGGCTGGAAACTCAGGCTGTTTCCCCTCCCCCCACCTTAATAAAACCATCATACTGAAAAGTTAACAGTACTTTGGCTATGCTGGGGTTTGATTGAAAGGCCGCCCTCCACCCTTCATCCACACACAGCACAACATTGGTTCCTAGTGTCCAGAAAGACATGCACGGAAAGAACGCCAGAGTTAGCTAAAGAAATACCACAGTTTATTGAAGACTACAAATATTTTTGTTACAAGTTGAAACTACATGCCTTCCAGAAATCAAAAGCAACAGCAGGTGTGTGCATTGATGCTTCGGAGGTGCTGCACCGTTTGAACTCGAAATGGGTAAGACAGGGTCAGACACATGGGGGAGAGGGAAATGGGGGAGGGGCAAGTTCAAAAGCCCAGAAGGTATCCACCAACTCATTTCCCCAAGCCACGCAGGCCATGGCCTCAGCTCAGCAGGCTCTCCTCAGTGGTCTGGTTTCTGAAACAAGACTTCAGTGCAAATTTATACACACACACAAAACACAGCCCCCAGCCTTGGGCCAAATTAGCTCTCAGCCGTCCAGAAATGCTTGTAAGGGGGTGGATATTTTCTTCCTAAAAGGAATCAAATACATAAAAATAAATGAATTTAGAGGTTGATGAGGAATAGAATGACAAGAGCCCTCTGTCGGTTAGGAACTGGGGGTTCTCAAAGGGCTGTTACAACAGATTTCTGAAATCTTAAGGGAGATGAGAAGCTAGGATTTCCATGATCGGGTATGCCAGTTCTCTTCTATTATCAATCACCTACCTCTTAAAATTCTTGAACCTGTTCCAGCTAAGACTTACACCTAATGTTCTCAGAATGGGGCCACTCCAAGTCAAAAAGCTTGTAATTCTCCCCAGCAAGGGTTAGGGTGGACCTTGCTCAGTGAAAGGGGTGGCCACAAGGAGGTAGATAATAAATTTCAACGATGCTCTCAGGAATTCTTTAATTTAAATCATGACTCACTCTAAGTCATACAGCACAATTCAAAGCTCCACCTTGGTTGTCAGTTCCTAGCCTTACTGCCTTCTGTGGTCAGCTCAGACAGTTTCCCAATTATTGAAAACCTTGGGCAATTTACCCACTTGGAGCCCACTTGCTCCATCCAAATCACTATGAAACTGTAATTGAGCTGACAGCTTTGAAGGACATCCCTCAATCCCCAGCAATCGCAGCAACCTACTCCCCATGTTCACCTACAAGTCACTGAAGAAAGTAGATGAAATTGTTTTATTCAAAGACTGCTTCTCACTCCCTGTCCTCCACAAGAGGAGGAAACTGCAGGTATGGAAGCAAGGGATAGACTAAGTACCTTTTAGGTCAGTACCTATCCAGAGGATTCCTACGCTTCCCTCCCTGATTAGCAGATGTGCAAATAGACTTTGCAAAGAGACCAGCCATACAAATGAAGGAACCTAAAGGTCCAACTCTCCCAGTCCAGTTCTCACTCTATGGAGTAGTCATGCCTACTCCTTTCTCTCCGTATCTTAGGTCTTCTAGCTAGGGAGTAAAAAAGGAGCCACATGAGAAAAGTAGTACCACAAAGAGATTTAAGACAAACCTATCATAGTCTGCTAGCTATAAACCCACTTAACTCTTCTAATCACTGAATATATACCCTTTTGTACTATTAGTATCATACATATTAACACCTGCCTCCACTGACATTTCAGCAAAATCTTGGGGCTTCCTGCCCTATTACCCACCCAAACTTTTGGCCAGCCAACATATTCTAATAGCCAACACACATGCTCGGACATTCCCATCATGAATAGCGGACACATGTGCCAGTATCAAGCTCCTCTGTTGGTGCTGCTCCACAGACATCCAAGTCAGTTAAGCATTAACAATCATACCTGGAGCAGCAGCACACCCTCACCAACCCCATTTTCTCAACACAAGTCTTCCTTCCTGAAATTCATCCAGTAACACCCCACAGACACCACTGAGCCAGGGCCAAAGTGAGCTTACCAGTGTTGTATCCGTGAGACCCATATCCACTCGGCTGTTGGAAAGGGGTGGCCGATGCGTTCACACTGACATTCACACCATGCTGCTTGGAAGAGGTAGGAGCCACCTGAAGAGCAAAAAGGCCAAAACTACAATGAAATGGCAACAGAATACCATTTATCCCACTTGTCCTACTCCAGGGATTGTACATTTAAACGGCTATCTATCCTGATACAGGCTGGCCACAGTTTGCTTAGTGAAATGGGCTTACTAACATTTTTGGAATCTACCAGTGAAGTCAAGAAATGGTAGTCTGGAGGAAGGGAAAGGTGCAGTGGTAGCAGGGAACGAATTACAGTCTGAGTGAAGCAAAGCTATATGGTATCACACTCCCCCTCCGCCCCGTGGCGAATTCTAAGAACAGGCAATCTCTATCCTCATTCCACCAATGCCAGCCCCACTCCAGTGTGGGCATTATAGACCCATTATTTTCTAGGGTCTATAATGCCAGCCCCACTCCCCCACCCAGGCTGGAGGTGGAGACTGTTCCTTCTTATCCATTACTAAAGTAGCTAGGATAGTGCCTAGGGCTAGGATCCTTTACCACAAGGAGAGACCAAGGCCAGGTACTCACAGGGAACACAGCAGGCCCATACTGGAAGGTGCTGGGGAGGCCCGGGACCCCTGTGTAGTATGGTAGGCTGGTGTAACTGTAGCCAGGAGGCAGCGCCGGGTTCAGGAATGTCTGCTGCGTGGTGTGGTGAGTCTGCGTCTGGTTCTGTTGGGGTTGGGCCAAGGTTGTGGCTGGGGCTGGGGAGGAGGCATCCCCGCGGCCGAATTTTGTGAGGTCACCTGTGACAGGAGAGGCTAAATTGTACCTGCCTCTTTCACCCCAACACCAGTGTAGAATTACCTCTCTGGTTTCACATAATTCCAGGAGATCCCATTCAAAAATTGTTGAGGTTCAATTCCCTGAATTACATTTCTTTATGACTCTATGAAGCATTGCTCAGCACACACTTAGCACAGTGCTAGTCAAAGACTAATGCTGAATAACTGTGCAATACTGTAGCAGAGATAGGCTCCCAGAATAAAGCACGATTTCTCTGCCCACTCGTGTTCTCTTTCATCTTCCCCATTCCTCCTCCCCTTTGCTCCTCCAACACCCTGTGCCGGACTTGAAGGACAATGATAGGTCAGGCAAAGAAAAGGAGGCCCAAGGCCTAGCAAGGCAATGAGACTGTCACTAGGAGTAGAGTACAGGGGCAGAGATGAGCACAGAAGGCCAGGTCAACCACTGTACTTTCCAAAAAAAGCTGGAGAATGACTTGAAACCAAGTCAAGATATCTAGAAGTAACAGGAAGATAATAAAAAGTGGGATGAAAAGTAAAAAGCTGCCACATGTCCGCCTTTAGCAGGATTCTGAATCTACCAACCCTGATTTATATATCCATTCTATACTTCTGCCAAAGAACCTTAATTAAGGTGAGAACCAGGTCCCTTCCTGATGCTAATCAGGATTCTGCTACCAATCTCAACACAATCTCCCTTTATTCAGCCTCATCTCAGTCCTACCAGAATAAGGGTTGCTGGCCAGGCTACCATCCCTCCCAGTCAGCGGAGTGGTTGGTGTGGGAAATGGGATGCTGTAGTAATCCTAGAAAAGAAGAATAAAATAGCAGAGATTCAATGCATTCATTTCCCAATATGAGAATTATGTCTACAGGGTGAGAAGCAGAATGTTAGAGTACTGCAGTTTATCCAGCCACCGATTAAGCTGGCTAGAGCTGCCACGAACTCCTAATTACTCTTGCATACACTGTCCCCCCTGCCTGGCCATTAGCCCAGTGAGGCAAAGTCTACGGATATGCCCACCTGCAAACCTATCAAGGTGCATCGGGACTGATAATACTTCCAACACTCCAGACATCATTCCTATCAATCTACTTATTCTGCTTATTCTACTGAGAAAATGGATCTTTCTTTCTGTAATTTAAAGTGTTTGGGACATACGGAAAGCACCTGGAGAGTTCCAGCGTACCCAGCGGACTACAGATTCGGTTAAAATGTGTTTACTTCAAAGATGCCACAACTCTGATTTAAAAAAAAAAAAAAGATACCTTCTGTTAGAACTAACCCTCCAAGTCCCTATATTCTAATATATCTTTTTTTTTTCTCTCCCCACTCTTCCTCCCCCCTATATTCTAATATATCTTAAAGTGTGTGTATGGAGGGATGGCATGACAAAGAGCTACATCTCTGACTTATCAATGAAACATTTCAGAAATCCTCTCAACACTAATTTTAGAATCACTCTTTTCCAAAGCTGTACCCCACATACTCACCAATGGAAATCTTGTCTGAAGCATCTGCAAGTCGTCATAACCATATACTTGTGGCTGAAAGATATAAATATGTAACAATAATGGGAACTGGTCATGTTAGCAAACCAAGGAGAGCTAAGGGATAGGTCAATTCTAAAACAATATTCATCCTCATTCTTGGTTAGAGCAGGTTATAGATTATTTCCTTCAGTTTTCTTTAAGAAGACAAAAGTGAAGTACAAAGAGATTAAATGACTCATGAAAGGTCTTGAAACTGTCTTTGAAAGTACATACCACTGATTCAACTAGGCTGGCCTCTTGGTAGCAATAGGACAGACGTAAGTTATATATGAATAGTTTGCTTTACTCACTATTCTACCAATCTATCTCTTATAGCCTTCAAAATCTGGCTTAAAATTTATCTCCTCCAGAAAGGATTCATTTTTTTTTTTTTTTGAGACAGAGACTCACTCTATTACCCAGGCGAGTGCCATGGCGTCAGCCTAGCTCACAACCTCAAACCCCTGGGCTCAAGCGATCCTCCGGCCTCAGTCTGGAACTATAGGCATGTGCCACCACACTCGGCTAATTTTTTCTATTTTTAGTAGAGACGGAGTCTCGCTCTTGCTCAGGGTTGGTCTTGAACTCCTGACCGCAAGCAATCCTCCCGCCTCAGCCTCCCAGAGTGCTAGGATTACAGGCGCGAGCCACCTCGCCCAGCCAAGGACTCATTATTTTATCCTTGTTTTCTCCAATTTCTGGGTACTAAGGTAGTGTGTTATTGTTTTAAAAAAATGTGTAAGAGTCCTATTTGGATGTTTCATGTATATGATGTTTATCTAGACTTCCTCTATGAGGACAAGAACAGGTTTTTTTACTTTTTTTAAAGAGACAGGGTCTTGCTCTGTCATCCAGGCTTAAGTGCAATGGTATGATCATAGCTCATTTCAGCCTTGAATTCCTGGGCTCAAGCAATCCTCTTGCTTCAGCCTCCCAAGTAGCTAGGACTATACGTGCACATCACCGCACCTGGCTAATTTTTTTTTCCCAGTAGAGATGGGGTCTCACTATGTTGCCCAGGCTGGTCTTTTTTTTTTGGAGACAGAGTCTCCCTCTGTCGCCCTGGGTACAGTGGTGTCATTGTAGCTCACTGCAACCTCTAACTCTTGGGCTCAAGTGATCCTCCTGGCTCAGCCTCCTGAGTAGCTGGGACTATAGGTACATGCCAGGATGCCCAACTAATTTTTCTATATTTACTAGACACGGGGTCTCACTCTTGCTCAGGCCTGGTCTCAAACTCCTGAGCTCAAGCAATCCTCCTGCCTCGGCCTCCCAGAGTGCTAGCATTACAGGCGTGAGCCACCACACCCAGCCGACTGGAAAAATTTTATACTTTTTTGGTATAAAGATTAAATTCTTACAGATTTCTAAAATTTAGGTATTTACTAAATGCCAAAAATGTCCCTCACCTATAAAATCTGCAGAGAAAAACAG
>CAUYSK010030925.1:0-16690 GCA_963575035.1 Avahi laniger
TCCCAAGTAGCTGGGACTACAGGCATGTGCCACCATGCCCGGCTAATTTTTTCTATATATATTTTTAGCTGTCCAATTAATTTCTTTCTATTTTTGGTAGAGATGGGGTCTCACTCTTGCTCAGGCTGGTCTCGAACTCCTCAGCTCAGAACGATCCGCCCACCTCGGCCTCCCAGAGTGCTAGGA
The DNA here is from genome assembly GCA_963575035.1 of Avahi laniger. Classification (NCBI taxonomy): domain Eukaryota; kingdom Metazoa; phylum Chordata; class Mammalia; order Primates; family Indriidae; genus Avahi; species Avahi laniger. The sequence continues at coordinate 187 of CAUYSK010030925.1, forward strand.
TTACAGGCGTGAGCCACCGCGCCCGGCCTTTTCCTGCTATCCTTCTTGACATGAATCGTTAAACTAACCCCAAACTTATTTGGAGAAAACAATTTTTTCTATTATCAGATTTATTTTCATTGTTTTAAAAAGACTGGTTTTTATTTAATCAATGCTTCATCATTGACCTAATAGAAAAGTGTCACTTTGATAATTTATGGCCAAAGAAACAATTCTTGAATATACCATTAATATTCATTCACCTATTCATTTAACTGGCAAATATATATTTAAGCCCTACTATGTACCAAATATTAGTAATTCCAACTACAACAAAAAATGAATAAAGCATGGTACATGCCTGTATGAAGCTCATAGTCTTTGGCTATCTTTGTGAGCAGCCCAAAATAGACATTTATGATTATCATTAAAGATGCCTACCAAGCCTTTGCACAACAACACAGTAATGCCTATTGCTGATACTATTGACCTTGACGCGTGAAAATGTTTAATCTGAGAAGTCTCAGAATGGTGCGCTGAAGTTTATATATTTGACTAAATTAAGAATTGAAGTTGCTGAGACCAGTTAGAGGCACTTAGCTCTCTAGTGAGAAACAGATTCACATTTCCATGCTTCGCTAACAACCCCCTCCACAAGTTGCAAGGATTAGAGCTCTACTCATTTGTGACTACAGGGAGTTTCCTGAAGTCCTGCCAATAGTGTGGGATTTCCTTTTTCCCTGTGGGTCTTGTGAGCTGCTGAGGCTGTGAAGTGCATGGGCTGGCGGGCAACTTCCCGAGAGGCCTTTTTTGAATGCAAGGCAAGCACCTCATCTTGCCTGTCCACCTTCAGATCTCTTTCAGTCCTCTCCAGTTTTTCTGCCAGTACTCTAATTTTAAAGTCTTACAAATTATTACCTGGGCTGTTAGCAATAGCTTGCTATCTGGCTGTTCTTCTTAAAATGTCATCCCTTCTGGTTGCATTCCTCACTGATTACAATGGAGTGATTATTGTAAAACCCACATTGGAATTCTCATTGATCTACTTAAAATCCAACTGTCTCCCATCATCTACAGCTCACAAGTCAGAGCTACTTAGCCTGACATGAGTTCTTTCAGGAGCTCACCCTTACCTACACTTCTGTACTATCCTTTCAAATTCTGTCTAATCAGTTTGAAGTGGCCAGAATGAATATGCCATGTTCTTCTTTTGCCTTTGCACTTACCACGTACTAGTTCACTACCCAGAATGTTCTTCCCTTCTTGTCTACCTGGAAAACTTCTGCTCACCCTTTTAAGACTCAGTGCAGATTGTTTGTGATTCTTGGATGCCTTCTGTGACCTTTCTGGTCAGGCATATGTTTTCTTTTTGTTCTCATATGCTATGGTTGAGACATGGTCTCATCATTTGTTTACTTTATTGTCTCCCTAACTATGCTTCTCAAGCATAGGAACAAATTTATTTTAAGCATCAGATTTTCCCACGCCTAGTACAGTACATGATTCTTAACAGACATTTAAAAAGTGAATAGCCTTTGACATTCCTTCCTATTAGTTTTATTCTATAAGGATATGGTATCTTTCTTTTTATATTTAGAATTCATTCTGCAGATGTCTGAGGGCATCTTTTTATGGCCATAGAAGCAGTAGTGGATGTAGGCAAGATGAATTGTTAACATCTTGCCTTTATATTAACGCAGTTGAGTGTTTAGAATTTGGAGAAATTGTAGTATAATCAACAAGCCATCAGAACATATTTCTGCTTTGCATGCTAGAGATTAAGAGGTAGCTTATTCAACTTGCCAGCAGGTAGTTAATGACAGTCTAGTCCTTAGTGGGTAGCGACTTCCACGTATCAGAGGCAAGTCATTTCCTTGGTTCTTACGTTATAGTCATTTCTTATTCCTCTTGAAAGAGACTTTTTTACTTTACAGTAGTGGAATTGATTTTCCAAACTATAGTTTTCAAGTAAAAAATAAAACAGGACATTTATTTTGGGATAGGAAAGTTATACCATTAAAGTTAATTTTTAAGAAAAACCTAGAATCTACATTTAGCATACAGAAAGCACTGATTTATTTAATGTAATTAATTGATAGTTTAGAAATTTATCTATATAACTGTTTAACTCCTCTCAGTTAAGACTCAACATTTTATTAAAAGTGGTTATTTTCTAATTCTTTAATATTTGATATGAAGCTTTGTTGCATTTTATACAAGCGAACTCTTTCTGACTCTTTTTGATTCATTTATTTCTTTAATAAGCAGTGGTCAGTTGAGTAATGTGAGTAATCAGAACAGTTCAAATGGATAGTTCAGTTCATCTACAGTTCATGATGCTCCTTTTCTGGAAGTTTGGTTGTCTTAATAATCAGTTTATTACTTGTTTTAATTGGAAAATCATACCTTTTTAGGCTTTAAGCTGATAGCACATGATTTTAAACTTTTTTTTTCTTACTGACAATAGACATTTTACAATAAAGTCATTTTTAAAATTATCACTGATACTTCCAAAAATCTCAAATTGGTTTAAGATTTTTAACTTCAGACTAGAATATTTTTATTGTGTTTGAAGGTAAAAAGAGGTGAAAAGAGAAAACGAATTCCCTCTTTGATAGATTTTGGCTTGTTTAGTATGGCCCTGCTCTATTTTTTTCACTAACGTTTCTAAGGTTTTTGATCACTTTGACATACTTATGTTTATGTAAGGAACCCCAAGGAGAGTCCATTGAATTAATTATGTGGTAATTTTAGTACCTTCTATGTTGAGGGGCGGTTTATTCATCTGTGTGGTGATTTATTGTGAAAATGCCCAGGGACATTAAAGTCTGGGACATTACCTTGAGGCAGCAACTGAGATGACGTGTTTATTTTGTACATTCTGCAATGTGATTTAATGTGACATATTTCTGTACAGATTAATTTTGAGTAGTGGTTGTCTTGATTTTTTTTTTTTTTAAATAGCAGATCAGTCCTATGCCCTTACAGAATCACCCATCCCTCTGTGAGTCCATGGGCTTTGTTCTCAGTCACTACCAGCCTTGCCCTAATCTAACCCCTGAATGCTGATCCTGGGCAGCTATTGTTAAGTGCTGGTTAAGGAGGTGAAAGAAGTGAAAAAACAATGCAGTATCAATAGATCTACGCCTTCTATTGGGGAAATTAGAGATGCAATGTAGATTTATTTGTTGGATTAGCATAGTAAAAAAAAGTTACTAGCGAGAAATGGTCCTTGAAAGTTCACATGTCAGAACCCTTTGCCAAGCTCTTTGATGTTTTAGCTCTCATTATTTAACGGAAAATATGTCTATGGCTGGTAAGGATTATACATTAGTAGCAACCACCCCTATATCAGGACAGGCCCAGTAGGCCCTGCCCCATATATTTTAACTATTTGGACCATTGAAAGATAATTTTTTTTCTACTTTTTTTTTTACTGGATGCCCCAAAGTAATGGAAATTGCATGTTTCCCCTGATTTTTGTAGAATGTAACCACGTAGTAGGCTGCAGAGAAGTATGTGTGGGGGCATACTGGCCTAAGAACTTTGTTATCATAAGCTTCAGTGCTTCAGTTCCAGTTAGAGGCAATTTCAAATTTGACTTATTCTCAGCCATCATTCAAAAGGCTGATCATTTTTAATTTTCCTAAATGAATGTTCATTCTTTGGTCAGGGTAGATTTGTTTTCCACATGTCAACCATAACAGTAATGAGACAGAACAAATAAGCTTTGAAACATTTTATTCTGAAAATTTTAACAAGAATATTAAGGATAGGTTAGCATCAGCTAACTCTATGGACCAGCTTTTATTTAAGTAATTAGAATTTCACATAAACAGAATATAATTTTTATTCTAAACCTTGTTTATTTGATGGTAATTTTAATTCTTGACAGAAGTACAACATTTGGTAACATGGTGTGTACAACTTTTTAAAAAACTTTAAAATGGGTAATATTCTGAAGATTACAGTTAATATCTGAATGCTTATGGAGATTAAACCAAAATGCTATAGAAATCATTCTGTCAAGCTCTGTTATATATAAAGTTTTAAATACCTAATGAATTGATTAGGGCAGGAGTTTTTTTCTATAACAAATCAGTACTTTAATATTTTCTTTCCCCCTGTTTAATTTTGGATCTTGTTTAGTGTTTACTGCCTGTATCATTTTTTTGTTCGCATTATCACTCTTATATGTGTCTCATGAATTTGCTTGAATATTGTAATTAATTTTTTAATTAAAAAAATCCCACATACTCTCCATATTAAAACATAATAAGTACCAACACAGCCTAATTAAAACTTATTTTATATTAATTCTGGATAGCATTGCTAAGATAGATTATTGCAAATTTTTTTTTAATTTCGACAGCCTCAAGTACTACAGCCTTCCAGCAGCCTTCCCAGGCCCACAGACTATGCCCAGGGAAAACTAATAAAGCCACAATCTATCGAGGCCCGCAGTGAATGCACGACCCAGGGCATGCATCAGGGTGTTGCACATCTGGATGAAAGCTTTGCACACGGCTTGGAAGAAGAAAGCAACTACAGTTTGGAAGACCGGCCTTTTTCGTCAAGCCCACAATTCACGATGGATGTGGCTAAGAGTACACCTTCTGAAGGAAACTTGAACGTGACTGTGGATGCTCAAGAGCCTTATCATTTGGCAAATAATCAAATTAGTGACATGCAGTTTGTACCTACTTCTCTTCAGACACTTCCCCAGTCAAGTACAGTAGACCAGGTTAAGAGAGCTGGAAGAAATCAGTCTCTGCCAGTGGGCTGTATGTCTCAGCCCAAGTCCGTGCAGCTTTTAAAGCCCTCCATCTTGAATTCTTTGGTACCTCCTCCAGTTTCCGAATCATCTCCAAATAGGACTCTCACTTGTAAGAAGTCACCGATAATCACAACATGTAATTCAGCAAAACTTCAGCCAACATCTAGTCAAACAAATCTTATAAATAATCCAAACCTGAAAGCATCTAAGCTCCGCCCCCCCTCAGGCTCTTTCAAACAAAAACAAATAAGCAACCCCCAACTAGAGCCTCAAAGCTTCCAGGCCAAGACAAGCATCCCAAGGCCACTAACACAAAGAAAAGAAATCATGCAGAGTTCAAATGACAATTTGCATTCTGGGGACTGTTTGGCTTCTAATCGATATTCTCGTCTTCCTAAACCAAAGATACATTAAGTACATAGCCATCACCTGCCAATTTGGTTTTTTAAAAACTGTTCTGTAATAGCTTTATGTGCAGTTTGCTACCATGGTGGAGGTTCCATTAAAAAAAGCCTGCAAATGTTAAAATGTGGAAGCTTCTACTAGTTTGGCTCTTCCATTTTATATCCTGGTTGAAGTACATGCCATTCGAGCATATTTGTCTCAGGTAAACCCAAAAGTTTGCTTACCCATTTCAGAGGCCTGCCAAAGGCTCTAATCATGTTTTCCATCAATCTGTACATCAAAAAATATTCTACTTAGCAGACAAGAAGTATGCTTTGCTGGTTTAGTGCTGTTAAGGTCTGTATTTATTGTGGTTATCAGAACCTCACCCCTTTTTACTTGTCCCTCCTGTGAATATGGCTACTGTTATAAAAATGAGGTGATAATGGAAGATGGTGGTTTATAAGCAGAGTTCTGGCCAGTGTTCTGTGTATTTAAAAGGTCTATGCAAAATCTTCGTGGTGAATAAAGGAGATTAGGCTTTTAATGGAAAATCTATTTAAGTTTTATTTTTTCTTGCTAGGATCAGCAAACTAGTATTAGTATTTGTTCATTTCCTGGACAAATTCCCCAAGCTAAAAATGTTTCTTCTTATATATAAACCAATTATATACTGCTTTAACATCTTGTTTTACACACACACAAACCCACTGCATTTGTGTTTGTATTTGTTACTTGGGTAAATTTTGGAGAGCTCGAGGTACATCTTGAAACTTGTACCTAAAGATGTATCTATTTGTAACATACACTGGTGCTAGAGTTTGCTGGTAATTCAGTTTTGAATCCTATAGGCATATGGATCCATTATAGCCATTTTAAGGTTCCACAACATTTATTTTATGTTATCTTTAATTATAATATTTATGCTTATTGACTTTCTGCTAATATCAAAAACTGGAATAATGGACTTGAAACATTTGCACAAAACTTTGATAGGATATAAATATCCTATACGTAGGGATTTAAAACTATTTTCTAGAGCAAAACAAGTTAAAATATTTTGAGAAAAATTATGAATTTAAGTAAGACTATCTTGAGAAAGCTGGAATTTGTAATAATTGTTTTTTTAATTCTGAGTGTCCTAGGTTTCCCTTTTCTGTTGGTGTTTGTTTGACAATTTCTTGAAGGTAGATTTCGGAAGGAAAAGAGAATCAAAGATGGAAAATTATGTTTTATTAAAAGGTACTGAAAAGTATTTCAAAGGCAATGTGCTTATTTATTTTAATGTGCTGTAGAGGTAGCTGTGGAACCTCCAAGCAACCATGTGCACGAACACTATCATGTTTTGGGGCCACGCGTCAGACGGTTCAGTAAATTCGCTTTCATTTTCTCCCAAATCATGTCATCTTTAGGCTGTGCACCTGTAGCTGCTTTAATTGAATGAGTATCTTTCAGAAAGATCACTTTACAAGGTCAGTGTTCCTTTTGAGGAGCTGACCAAAAATATATCAAAAGGGATTATGGCCTTAAAAGTCACTCAGATTTCTAGGGATTCATTTAAAAAATGTACCTTGGTAGATTTGTCTGCCCTTTTATAAGAGAAACAACAGCAAATCCTTTAGCGGAAATTTCAAAAGAAGTGTTTGCTGCCATTTTGAAACAGTCTTGCCTTACCTGTCAGAGAACCATTCAAGTGAATTTGCCATTCAGTGGATACAAACCATTCTTGGATTTGGTAACAGATGAGCAATGCAAACCTGGTATCCTACTCTGAGGAGCCAGCACTTCTGCTGGAGAAGCAATGAAATTGAGAAAGTTCTTCACGTAGTTCAGATACTGTCAGTATAGTCATCAGACGTATCAGCAAAGCACTTCTTTGTTAACGAAGATGAGCCATGATGGCTGCAGCTACAAGTGGGCACATGTGGTCTTTCATTTTGAAGGAGAAAAAAACCTGATCTCATATACTGCAAATAGGATGCTATCATACTATATCTCCCTAAAGTAAAACATACTAATGACTTAGGAGATTTTTGATTTATTTAGAAGTTTGTATGGACACTTATGAAACATTATTTACAAGTTGGCCTTATTCTTAAGGTAAAAGTTGTTAATTTTTAATTTATTTTTATCTCCCTAGTCTGAGGGAAATGTCTTTATTGTCTAGTACATAAAAATGTTGACTCCAGTAATTTTTTTATTTTTCCTGCTCTATTTGTTTCTCCCTGATGAATTGGCAGAAATGTTAACCTGTTAATTCAGCTTCTCTGTACCTTTGTTGAGACTTAATCTTGGCAGAAGATAGGCTCATCAATATAATTATGAAGCATAATATATTTAAGAGAAAAAAATCTAGGATGCTTGCATAAACAACAAAATATTTGCCTACAGTTTTCTTTAAAAACTGTAAGAATATCATGCTTATCTGCTCCTTAGTAAATGTTAAGTCAGAAATGAACATGAGGATGGAGCTCTGTTGAAATAATCAGAGATGAGCTTTTCAGAGTTGGCTTGATCTCTGCTTATTGCTTCTGTAAATCAACTCTGTGCCAAATCCTCCTCCACAGGAACTCAGACCGCTTACTCTCTTAGTTCTTGTGAAGTTAGTGAAGATAGTTGCAGTATGTAAATTCTAAGTCCTGAGGAAGTTTTATGGAATTGGCTAAGTTTCACATTTGTGAAAGAGGAAGTTAGAGTATGCAGAGTTAGATATTTGGCTGTTAATGGGATGCATATCAAATTTTTAAAAGAAAGCTTAGCCTAAGGAGTTTATCAATACAGGTACAGATGATTTAAAGGCATTAAAGGATTACAGAGTTATGTCATTTAGAATGTTTCTAATAACTGAGGCCATCTAGCATTTTTCTTTTGGAGTCTCATTTTCATTTGTGCAATATTTTCAGGCATATAGGCTACAATTCATTGTATTTATATAGATAATAGGGAACTTACTAAGTATTTTAACAAGTAAAAATCTGAATACGAAAGAAAATATCAAATTTGCACTTTAAATGAGCTTAATTGCTTGGAGTTGTGCCTGAAATATCAAAATGCCACCTATTGGGTGTGGCTTTGTTGAAAGAATTTCTCTGTAATTGTTGCTGTTTGAAGATATCAGTACAGCCTTTCACAGAATTATATCCCAGCATGTCACTTTTCCCATTAAAGCACTAAGTTTTCTTTGACTGTTCCATTGTCCCTTAAATATTTTACTCATTTTTCTCAATGCATCAAAGCGAACATGATCCCCTATAGCTGTCATTTCCAAATGTTCCTGTACCGTAGATACTGTTACAGACACAGAGGTGCACACTTGAGTTTCTGAGCAGAGTTATCATATTGGCTTCCTGGTCTCTAGGGCACTGGAGATGTCCTTTAGAATCACCAAACAGGCTTGCAGTGAAGATCAGTAAGACTGCAGCACCATTTCAGTTTACTCTCCATCTTACACAGTAGTGTTCGTGTTGCTAAATTAGTTGGGATGGTTATGTTTGCATGTTTATGCAATAATTTGAAAATTAATTATAGCTGTAATACAGATACCTGATGTTTTTCCTTGAGGATGATGGCCTTGCTATTTTTCTTAATTCTGATCCTTGAATTCTATTTTCTAATGATCTTTCCACATCTCCCTTTAAGTTTTCTGCTGCAGCAATTTGAAAGAATACTTTTGGATAAATGATTTGTGATGGTTGGTGCCAATCTACAACTATGTCATTAATTGAAGATATATGTTTTAATCTTGTTGGGGAAAAGCTACCCACTTTCTCCTTGGTAAAGCATTTCCATAACAAAATAGTACTGACCCTAAGAATTTAAAGTCTCTAAGTCATTACTAACAAAGAACAAAAATAATATCTGCAGTATTATTTTCCCATTGTTTTTAAAAACCAGTTCAGAGTACATACTGTATATTAGAATTTGCCTGTAAAATGAATTATAAAAATCAGATGTAAAGTCTCTCCTGAAAATGTTGGCATAGTAAATAAAAATAAAGTTCATAATTGTAAAACTTATCTCGTCTTCTTCAAAATTGACTTCTGTGGTTTTTCTCTGTATCTGTTCTTTTTCCTGAAAGATATGAAACTGTTCATTTGCCTAATTTTGTTTCAAACTCTGATATTTTATTTTATGTGCTCCCTTCTACGTACACATCACACCTCAATCCTGGATTGAGTAGGATTTGAACAATATTGTGTGTTTTCACAGATTCTATAAGTGATCTAGTACTTTAGTGTTCATTTTAATAAAATACCCGCTTTATTGTAGAAAGACATTGGGACATTGAATATTTGAAGAAACATTAGCACCTTGGGTTAGAATGTGGTACAAAGGGGAAAAACAGTGTTGTGATTTTAATTATTTTGTTTTATTGTTTTTAAACATTGCATGCACAAACTAGCTTGAAGCAAGAAAGATGTTTAATGAAATTTTACATAATTTTTAGGAACAAAAGGAATAGAGAATTTATATTTTTTTATTTTTCAATTTAATCAGATGCAATAGTTGTATAATAAGATATTAAAAAGTTAATGCAGTGATATATCATGTTATTAATCCAAAATGGCTACATAAATTCTGCAAAAAGAGGGAGGGAAATTTCATTAGTAATAAACTAATTTACTACCTCTTAAGACACCTGTATCCACTTTAAGGCCATCTGAGTGTATCAGCAAGTACTTTCTTACTCTGAAAACTTTTTATTTTGTCAAGTGTAGTAATTTTCAGTTTCTTCATTTATTCTATTGATTCCACATTTTCCTAGAAAAGACAAATAAGCAGGAATTGGATAATTGACTTCTTCCTCTGTTAATTTGGTTTAAGTAAATTTGGTGGGGTGTCCAATGGGTGACAGGCATTGGGCTGGCTGCCCGGTGCACAGAATTAAAGATGATACAGTCGCTGGCTCATGGAGCGTAGGAAACAGGTGGTTTTTACCACCCCATCCACTTCAGGACTGAGCCCTTCACTTCTGTTCCCTGTTCATCATCTTCCTTTGAATATGATGGTAAAACTCCTTTTTGCTGACGTTTCCCCTCCAGTTTCATTTCATTCTGGGCCTTGTAACTCCCTTTCACTATTCTTATCTTTACTTTATATAATGTTCATTCTTGGTCGCATGCCTTCATTCCCCTCTGAAAACCTGGCCTTTTATAATCTTTTTATTCAAGAACTCCCTTGTTAGCCATATAAGATATTATTAAGTACTCTGCTTTCCACCAGGGTTCTTAGAATTTAATTCTGAGACTTCTCAACTATCTTAAGCCACCTTCCCTTTTAGAACCTCAGCCCATAAAATCTCGCTTTCTGAAATCTACCCATAGCATTTAAATTCATGTCCAGGTTTGTTTTCTGTACTTTCAGTTCTCTTGTATAGATCAAATCTAGTATGGTCTGGTTGACATTTTGGGCTTTTAGAAAATTTTTATAACTACATAATAGTTGTATATACTTGCACCTGTGATCATACTGCGTAATGATCAAATCTGGGTAACTGGGTATCCATCACTCCAAACGCTTATCATTTTTTTGTGTTGGGAACATTCCAATTTTACTCTTCTAGTTATATTGAAATAGTCAATAAATTATTGTTAACTATAGTGGCCCTGTTGTGCTACTGAACACTAGATCTTATTCCCGCTGTCAAACCGTATTTTGTACCCATTAACCAAGCCCTCTTTACCCCCCCCCCCCCACGACCCTTCCCAGCCTCTGGTAACTGCCATTCTACTCCACCTCCATGAGATCGAGTGTTTTAGCTTCCACATATGAGTGAGAACATAAGACATTTGTCTTTCTCTGCCTAGTTTATTTCACTTAACATAGTGTCCTCCAGTTCCATCCGTGTCGTTGCTGGTTTCCTGCTATTTTTTACCATGGGATCTCTGAGAAATTTGGTTCATCCAGAAGAGCCTTTTCCTCATTCATGAATTCTCCCCTCCTCATCCAGGCCTCAAATTAGCATCTAGCCTATGCAAAAATCAGGCACTTCTCTGATTTCTCAATTGTAAAAATGGCATTGCTGTTTTCCAGATCCCAAAACATAGCCTGTTATTTAATCCTCACACAACTTCATTCACACATCCATTTTGAGTGTGAATAATGCTGCTTTGGTCCTATTTCAAGTGATTACAAAATGGATGTTTTCTGCAGTGCATCTTAAGTGTCAGTCTGTTAAAGTGGAAGGTAACTGCTTTTATTACCTACAAGAAACATTGTTCAAATGCTTGTCCTGTGACCTGCCCTGGGTTTGACCTTGTGATAGGTGAATAAGACAGATCCCCTGCAATGGAGATCAGATTCCAGCTGGGGGACAGAGGGATCCCAAACAAAGCACTGCGAAGACAGCCAGTGTGCAAGAAAGAGACATCTGGGATCCCAGGTAAACTCACTTTCCAAACCATTCTTCCTCAGCAACTGTGCATTTGTGTTAGGATAAAAAAAAAATTAAACAGCGTAACATAATTTAGGTCATTATCAAATAATCTGTAGTGGTAATGATACATTCAACCTAACCAAGACTGTTTTTAAGCACATGATCAGTTCAAAATATTTCTGAGTTATGGGAAATTTTAAAAATTTTCCTGACAAATTTTAGCTAAGGTTTTGCATTTATAAAGGTAGATCAAGTGCTAATGTAACTTGCTAAGAAAAACAAAAGTCATAGGATCTGTGATGAATTATTAATGTAAGTTGTTTCTTCAGTTGTGTTCCAGACTAATGCTGAGATGCAAACACAGCACTCACATCTCCCTGCTGCCGGAGGCTGCCTCAGTCACGTTTAAAGATCCGGGGACTAGACAGAGCTCACAGCAGGTGTTTGGGTGGGAGACATCTCAGCACTCGCACTCAGAGCCCTGGACCTTGGTCTGACCACAGTTGGTTAAAGGGAGTTTGGCCTGGGAGCGATGCGTGTGTGTGTAGCACAGTGCTCTCCTGCCTTTCAGAGTTCCCCAGGAACTTAAGGGGGAAAAAGGAGGAGACAATGGGCTTACAATCATTCGTGAATATTGCAAAAAGCATTACTTAATTCACAGAATAAAAAATTATTGACCTTTGCTAGCAGTAAAAGAGATGAAAAATAGAATGACATGCTACTTAACATGTCTTTACGTGCAGAGAACTATTTAAAAGCGTGGAAAATTAGAAACAACCCAAATGTCTGACAGTAGGAGAATAATTAAATGATTGCATTTATACGACAAAATAACTATAGTCAGCTCTTGAAGAATATTTACTCAGAATATTCACATTATAATATTCATTCAAAATACATTACAATTGGAGACAAAAACAAAATGACAAAGCCATGAACGCAGTACTGTCTCAATATGTATGTGCCTATAAATGCCTATACAAAAGAATAACATGGTGGTAGAATTATGGGTGGCTTTATTTTTTATCCTCATTTTATACATTTTCTATTTTTTTTTAAATTGTAAGGATTATGCCATCTGCAAATAAAGACACTATTACTTTTTCCTTTCCAATGTGAATGCTTTTGCTTCCCTTCCTTTTCCTTGCCTGATTGCATACCTCATTTTGCTCTTGAGGCTGATATTGCTAAACCTGGGGCTCCCTTGAGAGATTAATTCCCTGTGGCCACGAACCCCTGCTGTGGCCTTCTGTGGCCCTAGAGGACAGCAGCAACGTGCCAAAGCAGCCTTCCAACTTTGGGGGGCAAGAGGGCAAAGCTCACTCTCAGGGGTCTACCACATAGGCCCATGTGGCCAGGGAACATGGCCTGAGGTCTCTGGACACCCTACTTTGGAACCCTCTAGTTCTGAGAGCCCCAGCGAATATCTGAAGTGTCCTATTCCTACCTTATTTCTCCACACACACTTTGCAGCAGGAGCTGCCTGCTGGGTTCCCAAATGGTGACCCCAAATTGTTTTAATCAAATTCACCTCATATTATCCATTATTAGTGAAGAAGATAGTGGGAACCTTGGAAATACAGCACAGAGGCATTTGGGAGACCGAGCGTGCCAGACTGTAAGGCCCGTGATTTTAGACAAATGCTCTCCAAACCGAGGGCCGGCCTCATGTCTGATACTTATTTCTTAACACAGGAAGAGATTTCGAGATGCAGGGTGAGGGGGAGTCACTTTTCATGGGAATCAGGGAGCTTCAGAGAAGGTTAAGCTGCTGTCAGTGGGATGAATTAGAGTATCCAAGAGGGGTGGATTGAAAGAATATCCAATACAATAATTTGAATTTTGTTTTCCAAATCTGAACTTTTGCTGTAATATAAACTAAAAAATTAGATTCAACAAAATCATCTGTTACCAAAAATGGCAGAAAATACAGTGAATCTGAAAGGAAACATGAAGTTTTGGGGTTTCTAGGGTTCTGAGGTGGAGAAATACTATTATTATAACCCCCCAGATGGGTGCAGAATGGGGGAGCTTGGCTATATTATACTAGTTAATATTTGTTGAGGACTCTGGTTTTTTTTGTTGTTGTTGTTTTTGTTTTTTTATGAGACAGAGTCTCACTCTCTTGCCTGGGCTAGAGTGCCGTGGCATAAGCCTAGCTCACAGCAACCTCAAATTCCTGGACTCAAGTGATCCTCCTGCCTCAGCCTCCCTGGTAGCTGGGACTACAGGCACGCACCACCATGCCTGACTAATTTTTTCTATTTTTAGTTGTTTGGCTAATTTCTTTCTATTTTTAGTAGAGACAGGGTCTTGCTCTTGCTCAGGCTGGTCTTGAACTCCTGACCTTAAGCAATCCTCCTGCCTCAGCCTCCCAGAGTGCTAGGATTACAAGGGTGAGCCACCACATCCGGTCGAGGGCTCTCTGTTTTTCAGGAACACAGTTCAGTGCTTTATAAATGCAACCTTTATAAAAGAAGGACCCATCTAAACTAGTGTCCGTGTAGGCTGCAATGGAAAAACTAAAACACAGTGCAGCAGCAAAAAGTAAATTCACAATAGTATAAATCCTTTACCAGCTTTCCCAAAAACTCTGACGGGATCCAAAGACATAATCTGCACAGCGACGTTCATGAAGAGATTTGTGTCCCTCTCCAGCCCTCTTCCCGTGAGCCTCCCCACTGCCACAGCCGCTCCGGGCATCTTTCTTCCAGGCTCGCCCACCGTCTCCCTCCCTCCCCACCCAGTCCCTCACCCCAGGCAGCAGCAGGGCCAAGAGTCAGTCCTCCCACCGGCCCAAAGAGGAGCCTGTGGCCACAGGGAGACCTCCTGTCCATCATCTCATGGATTCCCAGGCGCATGACTGTAATGCTGGGGTCGAAAGGAGCTCTGCCATGCACCGTGAGGGGTGCTTTATGTGTTAATTATGATGATAATAGCTAATAACCCTTGATGTTCTATGTGTGCCAGGCCTTGTTCTGAGTGCTTTCTAGACTGCCCTCTAATTCTTGTAACAATGCTAAGAACCAGGCGCTAGCCTTGCCACTTTTCAGAGAGGAAGCTTAGGTTCAGAGAAGTTAAATACTCTGCCTAGGCTCACAGCTATTGAATAGCATAACAGAATTTGAAACCAGGTCATCTGCATCAGAGTCCATGCACCTGATCACAAGGCTATTACTGTTTCTCAAGGTATATTTCATCTCACTTCATTTTCACAATAGCTCTTGCTTTTTCACATGATAAAACTGAAGCTCAAGGTGTTAAAGGTCGATGGCCCGAAGTCACCCAGCTAAAAAAAATAGCAGAATAGGCCCTGGTTGGGGCTGAAACCTGTAAGTCTAATGTACAATGTTGCCATCCAGTGGTAAAATATGGAAACTTCCTTACACATACACACCCTGCCCATTTCTAAAAATGATTCTCAGTTGCTTAAAATTTCAGAAGACAGAAACCCTGCCAAATCCCCAAAGTATTAAATTAAGAGCAAAAGGACAATGAATAGATAATAATGAAAGTGTGGATAAGATAATAACTTCTACGTGAGAGCAAGCATGGCTCTGAGTTTGCTGGCAGCCAAGGCAAAGAGGGAAACTTATGTGTTCTCTTGCTCTCACTGCCCAGTAAAAGGTAGATTAATTCATCCTAAGAGTTTTCCCGCCCTTGGGCTTCATTCAGCAGCAACAGCATTAAAGACATTGGAGGTGCCCTCCTTGTGGACATTCATTTACCTGGAAAAGCCAACTTAGGACCCTATGGAACGGGGCTGCCCGTTTATTATAGAGCCCCTGGCTCACCCTTTCCCCAGGCAGTCATTCCTGGGATGGGAACGCCTCATGAAGGCGTCAGCGATTTTTATCCACTAGGTCTTGCAGGCCCAGGCATCACCCGTACTTCACTAGTTTGGGCTCACTTATGTCTGGGAGGCAGCACTGAGGGTCTGACACCCCGGCTTGGACTTTGGGGGGGTGGCAACAATGGTCCTCTGTTGTGCCACGAGCTCCAAAGATGAACTCTAGACCTGTGCTGTCCAATAAAGTAGTCACGAGTCACGTGTGGCTACCGAGCAGTTGAGTTGTGGCTGGTCTGAACTCAGATGTCCTGCAAGAGTAAAATCCACACCAGATTTCATACTAAAAAAGGTAAAATATTTAACATCTCAAAAGTAATTTTTATACTCATTACATTTTGAAATAAATTATTTCATACTGGATTAAATAAAATGTTATTAAAATTAATTTCACTTATTTCATTTTACATTTTAAAATGTGACTTTTAAACAATTTAAAATTGCATATGTGGCTGGCCCTGTATTTCTATTAGAGAGTGCTGGTCCAGACCACTCACCCACCTCCTCCTGGGCCAGGCACTGTGCTCACCATGCGCAATGCCCAAGAATCCTAAGGATCTGTGCTTTCCAGGGGAGGACCCTTGTCCTTGTCCTCCAGATGCAGGCTGGCTTGAGAGGGGTTTTTCAAGAGCCCAATGTGAACCACACCAAAGCTGAGTTAGAGTTGAAGAATTTAGCTAAAATGTCCCAAATGACTTTGCAGTGGGACACTGGCTCTGTGGGTAAACAGCCCCGGGGGTGGGCTGGGGGTACTGGGAGAGCAGGGAGGAGAAAACCTTTTAGAGTCCAGATGAACAACCCCATGCACCTGAAGTGGGTCTCTGTTTTGAAAAGGGTCTTCCAGTCTCTAGGGGTATAGGCTCATTCCATCAGTGGGGTTCAGGTCTGGGCACGAGGGTTTGGACCTCACTCGCTAAGGCAGGCTCTCATTTGCCTTGCATCAGTTATAGGTTTCAGAAGCCAATCTTTGCAAATTTCCTTTTGATTTTAAGAAGGCTGGAGAGGCTGGGCGCGGTGGCTCACGCCTGTAATCCTAGCACTCTGGGAGGCCGAGGTGGGCGGATCGTTCTGAGCTCAGGAGTTCGAGACCAGCCTGAGCAAGAGCGAGACCCCGTCTCTACCAAAAATAGAAAGAAATTAA